>JAPDKR010000069.1:0-140516 GCA_027569675.1 Penicillium crystallinum
CCCCCCCCCCCCCCCCCCCCCCCCCCCCCCCCCCCCCCCCCCCCCCCCCCCCCCCCCCCCCCCCCCCCCCCCCCCCCCCCCCCCCCCCCCCCCCCCCCCCCCCCCCCCCCCCCCCCCCCCCCCCCAATTCGATGTGAAGATAATGTAAAAAGTGGTCGCCTCAGTAACCATATTTTAGGAATTTCCAGCAGTCAACGGCGCAAGCTGTCCACTAAGTGCTATGGATGCTGGTCTCATGCAATACTAGATCTGCTGTGGGGTGTGGTGGTCATGCAACGCTTGCCAGCTATTGAATCTTTTGGTTGATTCTCAAACTTGTGCCGCGTTGATCTGATGGTGACAAGGTTGGAGTTAGGTGGAGCAGCGGGCCGCTATGGGCTATGATGATGCTGAAGCTTGATGTACTCCGATGATGACAGTGGATGACAATGATGACAAAAAGCAGGGTCTAAAGATGGTGGAGGCTATGCTACCAGAATTGGAGAGATGAAGATGTAAAGTTTTTGATTGCTATGAACAGGAACCCGCAATTGTCTAAACTATAACAAGGTGATTACTGAGACACCAGAGCAAACAATGAAGATGTTCCCCGGGTAGACAGTGACAACTGTTTATTAATCGATTTCCCGGAATCTAGACCAGACCTAGTACTGGGTCGAAGGTCCCGACCCAAAACCCAACCCAGACTGGGTTGGGCCTGGGTTGGGTCTGGGTTTTACTGGGTCGTGCGGAAGACTACATCTGCCTCCTTTACCCATTATGCTCTTCACCTTGGCTCGTCTTCCCATTATATGAGGTACTCCCTACGCGGTATTCTATATCTGCTAAGTTGGCGTACTCTAACTTCTAACACGATGGCGACGTCGTGGCGATCACTATCTCCTAGGAATCGAGTGTCCACCATTGGTTGTCGATTTGGCAATTCCCTATCAAAGGGGTCATGACTCGGTATTGGTTCTAAATGCTACACGTTAAATACCCTGTGTACTTTCCACGTTGGTTGTATATCTACTTCGTAGGCGAAATCGCCCGACTCTTTTGACCAATATAAAGAGTCCTACGTACTATTGGCCTAATTTACGCGATATAGCGCCGTTGACGGGGATATTATATGCCCTACCAATATGCAGGAGCACCTTTTCGCCGACAGTGAAATGCTTTGGTTGGTATCGTCGATCGTAGTACTCCTTCATACGCATTGCTAACGGCTGACTGAAAGTTTCCCAACGACGTTGTCGTCTCCATGAAAATAAAACAAAGCAAAGGTGATCAGCAAAGAAAAAGTTCAAAAAGTTCCAAGTAAATTGCAGAAGTCGTCATTGTCTTCCATAATGTCCTCACAACACGGTATGTTCAGTCGTCGTAGCTTTTGCAGTTCGGTCGACAATGTCGTTCTCTTTGTCTGCGTCAGAGTAGGAGCGGCCATAAGAGAGGGTGCAAGCCGCGCGGACGTCATTAAGAGTATTCTCCAAGATAACACTCTTATATTGCTCTCGTAGGACTTCGCGGGCGACCATGTTTTACACCATATCGTCGCAGTCTTCGTGGGCCATCAGATTCTCCTCGTACCGAGCCAGCGTACGCTAGGCTTCCGCCGTGCTAAGGTGACGGTCGCTGTTTGTGATGGTGATAAGTTTGTGCAGAATTGCTCCGATCAATTCACCGTCCTCGAATAGGCCCGACGAGTACCTGAGCATATCTCGGGGTTTGTACGTTGTAGTGGTAGTTTTCGTGGTGGACGTCGTAGCCTAAGGGCTACCTCATATGACGAAATTATTATAAACGTCCTTTTCGTCTTCGCAATAGCTGTGAATAGCCTACGATGGCCTGTCTGTCAATGACTTCATCTGCCTGATAAGTCTGGTAGCCTAACGATAAAATGATTGTCACCTGTTGAGCTACTAAGCCGAATTGGGACATACCTATTCAGGCGACGGGGCAATCTATTCAGGTGACGGGACAACTAAGCCTCTGACTTAGCCTCTGGAGTTCCTCTCCTTTATAAACTCTTTCCCTCTTAAACCACCGCCATCTCCCTTTGTCCTATCCATCAAAACTTTCATCTCATACATACCAAAATCCATCATGCCATCTAAATACAACCTTCGACAGAAGTTTATTGATCTGATATTTAGATCGGACAGGCGTGAAGTCGAAGAAATATCCCAGATTGCGCAAGACTTCCTTGACGGGAATCTCAACCGCGACGAATTCAGAGAGAAGTATGGCAAGACAAAGGCGGCCAAAAAAAAGCTGCCATCGCTGGCAGCTCATGACCTTACAATGCAGCAAGTCGGAAAAATTCTCAACCTCAAACCAGCCAGCGGGGACGACGAGCTCGCCAACGTCCCATCATGTCCGATTCCGACGGAGCTCCAGAGTGTCATGAAAAAGGTTGACGCCGCCCGCTCTGACAGTCCGATGAACGAAGCAACCAGTCGTTGGACGCTCGACCTTCTACTCATATATGCGCATGACATCGTGACATGTGGCCAGCCCGACGCCGGCCAAGCGATTTCCATTCAGACAGAGCGCCACTGGGTGCTTCCTGTTAGGTTTGAGAAGCGGGACATGAACCTAGTCGGAAAACCAGACTATGCAGTCTGGTACGGCAATCCCAACGACACCGCAGTGAACGTTGTCGTCGTGGAGGCAAAGGGGGAGGGTAATTCTAGTAAGGGAATGTCCCAATGCCTTACCTATATGGGTTAGTATCTCTTAGTATGAATGATATTGCTTGCACTACCTAGATTCTAATCGGTTTAAAGGCATGGTGCACCGACTTCGACGACAAGAAAAGAAACAAAACTGTACCGTGTACGGTATGGCGGGGGACTCGCAATGTTTTTTTTTCCTTAAGATCAACGAAAGATCAAAGGTTATTTTCTTTATTTCCTAGCGAATTGCCTTTGTCTAACACTCGAATAGTGGTCTGCTTTTCCGGTTATCGTCGCCGACGGCAAGTATGCCAAAGTTCTTGGCCTGCTTGTCTACCTTCTGCGGAAGGCAAGGGAGGCATCTCCCACCCATTCAAAGGAGTCCTCCGCCCAAACTCATACGAAGGGGTCATCCCGAGGCTCACTCTATGCAAGTGAAGATTGCATAACGGGCAATATGTGATAAAAAAATTTGTAGCCTCGCTCTGGTCTTACGTTCTTGATTTTAAGTGGATGATTTGCTCTGGGCCTCGCGTCTTTGCTTTTGCTGAAAAACTAGCTTGAGATACTTGAAGACTTCGAGTTCACCGATATAATGACCTCCCTTTTTCGGCATATCCCTTCACGGATCTTCAAGCAGTAATTAGGGGATGACAATATTGGACGACAGGCCGTCTCCATCACAATTCTAATGTTATTGGCTGAACTATGGACTAAGTGAAGGTCTTGCTGATAGTGAAAAAAGCAATAATAGACTGGAATCGCCTGCTGTGAAGATACATGAGCTCCTGAAAAGTCAGTAGGCCACTCTTGGGTGGGAAAAGTGCAAGGTGTGCGGGCTTTCAGAAAGTAAGAAAGATATTGGAGAGAGGGCTTTCGTGTCAACAGATGTATGTGATTCAAGTCTTTCTGCTGAGTAGGAACTACATGTTTTCGCTAGCTGCGGTAGCTACACTAAATTAATTACGGCGCACACCAGGGGCTATTCAGTTCTTGGAGAATTTGGGCTAATGGGCGATGCGCTAAATGGTTACACAGATAGTTGACGCGTTGATATTAGGCTACAATACATATGGGCAGCACTCCTTGTATTATAGAGCATGAGGAATCTAGGTAGGTACCTACTGTGCTTGTAAAGTCACAGTTATCACAAATACCTCGGAGCGTTGTAACCGAAGGTCACAGCCAATCGGGGGACTTTTAAAAGCGGAAGAAAAGCGAGCTCTTTGATTCGTGAACAGACGACGATCCATCTCCCTTGAACTGCCTCATCTAGAAGTTGTGGCCTTGGCACTATTGAGACCATCGCACGATAAGAAGCGGTAACAAATAACAGATACGTGTTCACCGTGTGGACTCATGCCCTGTGCTTGCATACAAAGCATTTCAGCGGCCACTCGAACCCTTGACTCGCTTTATGCATATTCACAAAATTATCGAGTCACTTGTTCAACAATGACCATGCAAGACGAGATGGTATCAGCCTTCATTCTGCCTATTTGTTTCTCATTTCTCAATATTTTCCATCAACTGCACCGCATCCCTTGCTGATGCTCTTACTGTTTCTTCGATCTCAACATCTGTGCCAGCCAGCTGCCCAAATCTCTCTCGCCAAAGCTGCCATCTCTCTTTGCAAAAGCCATGCTTTCCCTTCCAGAGCGGACCTCCCCTTCCCAAATTAGTGCCAGAGTTGCCATCAAAATCTTGATCCCACTCATAGATCTCTGATCCAAGAGTACTGATCCATGCAGCAGCAGCAGGGACCAACGCTTCGAGATTCTCTGGGGACAGCTGGTCTGTTGGAGTCTCAAGAGCGCTGCGCAATGTGACCAGCGCAAACCATGGGTATCCGAACACTGTTTCTTTGGTCGCCATCAAACTTGCGACAAATTTATCACGGTTGATGATTTGTGATATTGCGATTTGTCGGGCGTCCGATGGTCCCGCAGGCACAGTTGCGTTCCATTCGTCACGGAGCTGCCAGCCAAGCATGGGCAGATTCTGCCAAACTAGCATCCCATGCAACAGCATGGGGTCGCCGTTGGAATCTTTCGCGTCTGGGAGTTTCGAAAGTTGGACTAGAGTATCGACGAGTTTTCCGTGGTGCTGGGGAAACTTGTATGCACATCTGAGGATCACTTTCCATAGACCATTAATTCCATCTTCGGGCCCTGAGGTGTCTGCTAGGGAGACGTAAGCCAAGTTCTCGGCGGCTGTCTGTGGAGATAGCGTGTCACTGAACAGGTCTTGCAGGATAGCAAGTTGAGGGGAAGAACTAATATCATCGGTAATGGCGACCATTTTGGAATATCTGGATGAAGAAATAAACTGGGAGAGACGGTGAAATTATAGAACTTTAGACTGAAGTTATCGAGCTTTAATAGTTCTCACCACCAAGCGGGGGTTAGACATGATACTGTTGAATGATAGCAGTGGCTCCGTGGCCTTAATCTGTGAATGTAATTGGTTCCGATTTAGTTGCATATGGAATCCTAGTAGTGTGACATCGGGGAGTCCTTCAGTGGGCTAGGCCAAAGTTTCTCGGAATCTTCATAATGTCATTTTGCCCTAGAAAGTCGAGATCATGAAGATAAAGGCACAGTCTCAGGGGTCCTTAACAAGGGCGTACCTCGGGATTATTTCGGTTTCCCTAAATGCTTCTCAGACATACTCCGTACATGAGTGAAAAACGATCCATTCATTCATGTATGATCTCAATCCCTATGCAACTATACTCAGCACTGAGTTTTCTATCAATGTCAAGATGGGGATCGACACAAAACTAATTAGTAGTGACCTTGTTGCGCCTCCTAGTCATTTGTTTCTATTTGCTTGTTTTAACTCGTTTTAATGGCTACCTGAAGCAATCTTTGTGGTTTTTGCTTCCTGTCTGGCGCAGCTTCCTATGATTATATGCCACAACCCGACACGTATGTAGTTAGATGCTCGTATTATCTCGAAGGTGAAGATATATGTCTGGATAATGGGCGCTATGGCCGCAAATATCCACTTTACCATGTCAGACTAATACGTGTCCACCTGTGACGTAGGGATAAATGTGGCTGGTGGGAGCCATCTCCTTACGCAACGTGGGTCTGATATTGCAATTTTTTTTTTTTTTTTTTTTTTTTTTTTCGGTTGCCCTGACTATACACATTGTGCCTGGTCTCAACTATGCGCTCAACACCACCAATTCTGTCTTCGGGGGTCTCAGATAAATCCTAGCGAGGTCCTGAGACCAGTTAAGCTGGAAATACGACTTTATCAAATTCTTGATTTTGGGATTCGTCATCCCGCTTATTCCCGGCGCCTAATGGGTTCGTCCTCAGCCACGGACGCCTCAAACTGAGCTGTATAGCCGTTTTAACCTCATGTCACGAATAAGACGGTCGATGTCAAAGTAAAGCAATATGTAGATACAAGATTGTCACTCGAGGAGAACACCATGCTGTTGACCGGGCGATCGGAGTTTAGTGGCTTATGCTGCCAAGCGGCTCCCGCATTGGCCGCGAAAAGTTTTCGGGTTCGGCGGCCCCATCCCTTTCAAATCCTTTCCTCTTTTCTTCCTCTTCCATAGGCTTCAATTGACCTTCACTCTTTGCAACCTCTCCTCTCCTAACGTTTTTTTTTCTTTCACGTTAATTCACTTCTATCACAATGGCCGCCCCCACCGCCACCAAGCAGGAGATGAGCGCTCTCAACCTCGTACGCCTTGGCCCTGAATCTTGCCCCGATGCCTTCAACTGACCCAATTTGTGCTTACAGTACGCTCGTTTCTCCTTCGCCGGTGCTATGTGCTGCGCTATCACCCACGGTGCCGCCACTCCTCTCGATGTGTAAGTTTTATGAAGCAATTGCAAGCGCGAGGGATTCCCGCTCATTCCGGTCCACAGCGTCAAGACCCGTATCCAGCTTGACCCCGTCACCTACAACCGCGGTATGCTCGGTGGTTTCCGCCAGGTCATCCAGAACGAGGGTGCTGGCGCTCTCCTGACTGGTTTCGGTCCTACCGCCGCCGGTTACTTCCTCCAGGGTGCCTTCAAGTTCGGTGGATACGAGTTCTTCAAGCAGCAGTCCATCAACGCCCTTGGCTACGAGACTGCCAAGAACAACCGTACCGCCGTCTACCTCGCCTCCGCCGGTGCCGCCGAGTTCATTGCTGATATCGCTCTGTGCCCTCTTGAGGCCACCCGTATCCGTCTGGTCTCCCAGCCCACCTTCGCCAACGGCCTCCTTCCTGCCATGACCCGCATCCTGAAGGAGGAGGGCATTGGTGCCTTCTACTCCGGATTCGGACCCATCCTGTTCAAGCAGTAAGTCTTTGGTTGTTATTGGTTCATGTTCCCACAATTCCCACTAACCCGACTCACCACAGGGTCCCCTACACCATGGCCAAGTTCGTCGTCTTCGAGAAGGTCTCCGAGACCATCCTCGCCAACGTCAACAAGGAGACTCTCTCCGACGCCGGCAAGACCGGTATCAACCTTGGCTCCGGTCTCATCGCCGGTCTCGCCGCCGCCATCATCTCCCAGCCCGCCGACACCATGCTCTCCAAGATCAACAAGACCCAGGGTGCTCCTGGTGAGGGTACCGTCACCCGTCTCGTCAAGATCGCCAAGGAGCTCGGTATCCGTGGCTCTTACGGTGGTATTGGTGCCCGTCTCTTCATGGTTGGCTCCATCACTGCTGGTCAGTTCGCCATCTACGGTGACATCAAGCGCATGCTCGGTGCCACTGGCGGTGTTGAGATCGGCAAATAGAGAACTCGAGTCTAATATGCTCGGGAGGATTATAGAGACTACCCTTAGAATTATTTTTTTTACGCCTTGTCCATCCCCCACACACGCGATGTACAATATTTTGTCTCAGTTTCCTTTCAAGAACAAGCTCGTCTTTTTGTCACATTTAGAATTGATTTCCATTTCCCTTGTAAAGGCAACTGTCGCAGTTGATACGAGCATAGATACGTACATGTAGCTATTTGAACTTCTGGATCGTTCTTGGATTACAAGTACTGCCGCCTTTTTACTTTGTTTCGGCTTCCTTTATTGCAGTTATCTTGAAGAGTATTCCATGACTTGAACAAATTGTTCTCTAGATAGAGTGATTCGTATTCCGATCATTCATCTGTCTTGGGTCAAAGCAGCGCTTTTAGAGATCAGGGCGACATCATGACCAGCCATGATCACGCCAGTCATTTTGTCGTAGGAAGGAGTCCTGATAGCAACATTGTGAGTGTAAAGATCTTGAATCCGTATGCTTTGCTCTTCGTGTGACTCATTATAATATTCTGGTGCCAAGATGATGTTATTTATGAAAAATAAGTCCAAATCATCATACCTTGCGCCTATTTTCCCTGTCTCTCAAAGTGCTTACTCTAGGGCAGGGACACCGGAGTGTGTGTTATACAAACCTTGGATCGTATCAGTAGCTGAATTGGTATAAGTTCACCCATAGTAATTCCGAGAGGGGTTTTCCTCAAGCAGACAATTCCCTTTCAAGGCCAGTAGATTCTTTCAAAAGATAGAAGAAATCATAAAAATACATATCTTTTCTTCGGGGTCAATCATCAGTGTGCGTGGAGGAAAGGAGGGTAAAGCTGACTCAAGGACCTATTAGACTAGGTATCCAATGAAGCAAGCAATGGCTCAAGCGAACTAAGGATATCATTTACTATGTACGATTCAATCAATTTGACAAAGTTCTTATAGAGCAATATCCCTAACAGAGAAACCATCTACTCCAAGGCCATCCTCCTCCTCCACTACAAAGGAATGATATCCTGTATAATACGCATGTCCTTCCACACAGACTCGAACACTCTGTTGCTTTCCGCTTGTACCAGCAGCGTCAAAGACAGACCCCACAAAGCCGGAGAGACCCCTGTACGTGCGAGTCACAAGAGAATTATAGACCCTCTTCTCGCCAGCAGCCAAAGATCCTTTTGAATATGCGAGCGCCACCCTAGCAGCAACACAGCTTCCAGTCGGAGACCGATCAATTGCCTGATTTGCAAAGAAACAAAGCCCTGTCTCCTCACTGCCAGCATCTACCTGTGCACGAGCAGCCGCCGTGCCTTCCGCAGCACTAACATGCCCTAGCTGGGAATCCGTGATCATGATCCCGTACAAGAACCCCTCCTCAGCAGTCCGGGGATCTTGAGTCAGGTATTGCAGGTCTGGATTCGAGATAACAGCCTCTTTGAGCAACTTCGTCGCATGATCCATCTCCTGCAATCTGACCTCGCCCAGACCCCCAGAAAATCCCAATTCCTCTGCACTAACCATGCCATAATATGCACCGCCATAAGCAAAGTCCGCTGTAATAGCAGTCCTTCCACGAAGCTCAGCCCAACGATACTTCTCAGGCAGAGGCACCTGCAAAGAGATCGCAGTAGCAAACGACGGCACAGACACGAATGAAACAGGCCGCGACGGGTCTGACTTCCCGCATTCCAAAGTAGGCACGGTGACCTTAACCACCCCGCACGGCGCATGCAGATTCAACGTCGTCGTCTGAGAAACAGAGTCATGCCGCAATTGCTTCCGACGAGGGAAGACTTTCTCGTCAGTATCAACAAGGAATCGACCCAGTGCAATCGTCGCATGCCCACACATGGTGGAGAACCCTTCGTTATGCATGAACAAGACGCCGATATCGGCTTCTCCCGAACTTGTCAGTTCTGTCTCTGGGCGTAGGATTGCACCGTACATGTCGTAATGGCCGCGTGGTTCGAGCATTAGGACTCGACGGAATTCGTCGAATTGGGATTTTGCTTGTGCGCGTTGTTCCAGCAGAGTACCAGTAAGAGGTGGGATTCCATTCCAGATGATTCGCGTTGGCTCGCCTGCTGTGTGCATCTCAACACAGGATATCGGCTTGATAGGGCCTAGTACCCCAAATTGTTGTGGGAAATCCATGTTCATATGTATGGCGTGGGAGCTTGAGAGTGTGTTGTGGGGTTGGGGGCTATAGTGTAATATTGCTCTGGTTGATGCGGTCGGATATCGTTTTATAAGCTCTTGACGTCGGAATGCGGCCCCGAGGGTTCTATGTACCGCTTATCCTTTGCCCTAATAGGGAATCGGACGCTTGTCAAATAAAGGGCGTGTGCACCCATACATAGTTCCGTATTTGGCAAGTGATTCCGCTTATATTTACTTAAGGTTTGTGTTGGTTGAATGATCTTGTGGCCCTCTGTTCGTGAAATGCTTCCGATAACTTAAGTTTCAGCTGTACTTAGGCTTCACCGAAGGTCGTGAACTATCTGTTCAGGAGGAATAATGAGTTTTGATTCCAGATTAGCGTCATTGACCAGTTGGGACTATGGTGATCTTGATGCTGCTCAGAGGACAGGCAAACTTGAGATGTTTAGTTTGCGACCAAGTCCGTCGATCAGATTGACAGCCCTCAGAGACCATCTTTGAATACCTTGTTCGGAAAACTAACCACAAAAGCCTTTACAAAAACATACATCCATGTCATTCTTCATTATATTAATCTCAGGGTCCCGACCTCATCATTTACCAATATCTATCCCCCATTAGCACGTGTCGTCAACTCCCTGGCTCTCTGCTGCAATCGTATTTCCTCTCGTCGCCTTGAGCGTCGACAGGCAATACACCCCCAAATGGAGCATGCAATGATAGCTGCTCCAATGATCGGGATTCCAATCTCAAGGAAAAAGACATAGCTCTCGATTCCCGGCATATCATTCTGATTAGTGTGTTTGGGAGGGGGTGGAACTGTCTCTCCCGGAATCCAAGTTGAAAGACGCTGGGTCGAACCAAGCGACGGCAGCGATGGAGATAATGTCGCAGTATCTGATGCGGCCCATGAGATCATCCAGGGCTCGTGAATCATATATCCTCCCCTGAATATTCGTGTAGGGCCAATTCCATGCGACATCGTTGCTGTGATTGTCGTTCCGCCGTCCTCGACGCTGCGATAACATGGTGTTGGTAGACTACTCACTGGGAAGTCCGAGATTGCTTTCCAGAATTTATGGCCACTAAAAGACAGCAATATTAAAATTTTGGTGTTGCGGGCTTGAAGAGGTTGCAAACCTTGCGCAGCAGTAGGCTGTTGTGTAGGTTGATACTTCAAGAGTTGCAAGAGTAGTGCTTCTTGGCTCAACATGATGGTATGTCCACCCACTGGGGCATACCGCTGGACTAAAATGGAAGCGGTCCATGGCGCTTCCTTGATCCCATCCTGATGGCTGGCAAGGTGCGAAACGAGGGTCGGCTGCATCAGAAGCTAAGACGGCAACAGATGGGTTTCGGCCTGCAGTTCGTACTCTTGTACTGATCAGGTCATAGATAGAATTGCATTCTTCCCGCTGTACGAAAGGGGTCGTCACTGCCTGTGAGGCTGTTCCAGCTGTCAATGGTGCAGGTGAAGTGGAAGACATTGGGTATGGCCAAGGTAGTGCACGTATGAAGATGATTAGCATAACATGTGTGGACCCTCAGCAACGAGCTATAACACAGTATGCATCCAGGAGCTCTGAATGATCGATAACTAGACTATATTGATGTGGCGATACCGCCACGACTTATATACATGATTTGAGGGGTTCTAATATGGATACGGGTGAGTACGAGGACATTACAACCGATATCAGGTTTCAGCAACTTCAAAGAGTGATCTGAATAGGACGTTTAATGGTGGCTTAGACAGTCACTAGTACAGCCTTGCAACGCCCAAGGGGCCAAACCCCAACCCCAGATAGAATAACATGATACATGATTGGTTGTGTTTTAAGATAAATACCTTAGCCGCTTTCACTTCCCCATATCCTTTATGCTACCTACCTGGGTAGCGAGCTGTTGACTAGCAATTGTCAACCAAACTACAAAGCTTAATTTGCATGGCGACGAAATCAGGTCTGCATGTGCAAAAGAACCGGACGCTAGACTGAAATCGCAAAACCTGGGGTTTGACTGCTTATCTGCGGAAAACTACCTACAGGTTATGTACATAGGTTCTTACTACTGCAGGTACAAGATTTGAGACTCATGGAACATTCCATAGAGGACTTAGGTACATAAATATGATTATGCATAGTGCCATTCTTATTATTCCTCTGCTTCTATTGCTCGGATTGTGATAACCTATCAATCATAGCACCTGAAAGGAACATTTGATGATATGGAACATTTGATATAGGAAAGGTCTAGTCTTTCGAATTCTTTCTACGGGGTCTTTTGGATTTTTTAGATAGCGACGTACATAAGCTACTAGTCACGCTTTATTCGGTGGATATGCGAGCGCTTCCACCCATTGGCACAGGTACTCTAGACATGCTCTAATCACATACAGGCTCCTTAAAACCGGCTTGTACTGATCCACGACGCATTGGTAGCCTCTTATGCATGTTCTGTGTCCTGATGCCGTCGTTCATCTCGCTAGAATCCCAGTAGCTTCTGAACCCCAAGTTCGTTCGCCATTCATTTTTGTCCTTTTTGGTTTTCTATATGATTGATTATCTCATAAAAATCCGAACACTTGATCTGCACATGACTATGGGTTTCTATTCAACGACATGAGACGATTGTAAAAAGAATCAATGCCTCACACAGCGGAACATGCATCTGCTGAGTATGGGCTCATTGGCAGAATGCTCAAGGGGCAAAAAGAAATGCTCACACTCGGAGTCGAACCGAGGATCTCATCATTAACTAGTTGATACTAGTGATGCGCTTTACCACTAAGCCATGCGAGCTGTTGATTGGTTAAATCTCGCATGTTTAAAAATATAAGGGTAACATAAATATTTCCGCCTCTGACGAGGGTTCAAAATGCTGGGACCTTGAAATATAGCCATTGGAACCCATTGAAAAGGCTCTACAGTGACTTTTACGGTTGAGAAAAAAAATCCTATGTCAGCGCACTAATCAAAGAGAGGTTGGTGGGGTTGATTTGCTCCACTTCAACATCTATAAATGACAAACACCTACGGAGTACATAGGTACGTTATAACATCCCATAACAGGATCAGATGGGGCTTAAGAGACCGATATCTTGAGTATTGAGGAAATGAGAAACCTCAATGCCTATTGGTTATTCCGACGGGTAATTGTCCTGAGATACCGTCCATGCAAACTGCTGGTTTTGACAATGCCGGAAATATATATTGGTCGGTGGCTATGGACCTCACAAAAAGAAGTGACCGTAGAGCGAGTGGGACATATCCACAAGAGTACCAACTCAATAGCAAGAAGTTCCCACAGTGAGTACGAGGCATAGAGATGCACCCAACAAGGTTGAAATATACGCCAAGTTGATTCCCATGACCGACAAACCAAGTGCGAAGCGTACATATCGCGGCGTGCAGAGGGCAACACCACACCCAAAAGATATTCGATACCACATAAAGAATTCAATTGGCATATCTATCAAGTATAAGCACCAATTGCTCAAACTTTACATCTAAAGTCTCAAGATATATCGCAATTGGCCCGGTATGCACCGTGAGCGCGAAATACTGCCATGTGGAATGCGCCACTATAACCTGACACCCTACAGATGAACCTCAGAAGTCCGTCCCAAAACATCACTCCGAGCCCGATAGTTCCCAAAGGCCAAAGGACAGACATTCTTCACTGACCACTGGCACCGGAGGATCTTTTCAATTGAGTATATTCATTGACACTAGCAGCGCATAGGTGCCTGCTTTCCGTAGGTCAATTGACTCCTGCCCAGGACCCTTTGCTATACTTGAAAACCACCAAAATTTGATCCAATCGCATGCATATATGATTGAATTCTCAACATGGCTACGGTGCAGGTAGGTAGGTGTTGGAGTGCAGTATCTGCTTTTGCAATGTGCCTCATAATGCGCAAAACGGAGACCCAACCAATCAGCTCGCATGGCTTAGTGGTAAAGCGCATCACTAGTATTAACTAGGTAATGATGAGATCCTCGGTTCGACTCCGAGTGTGAGCATTCATTTTTTGCTTTTTGCTTGCGCTGCCAAATTCCTCAATGTGGGTCATGGCAGAAGTTGGCACTGCTATTCGTTGGTCGTCCCACTTAGGTGTTAAGGGCCAACCACGAGCTCTGTATGGCAAAGAGAAAAATGACAAATATTGACTATATTGTTGTATGTACCTGACTTTTTGTCTCTAATAGAAGCGTATAGGCAAAGCACAGCACAAGGAGGTGCGTTTATAGACTTGATAGTTGTAAACAAGGACATAAAGAGCAAAATGATAACCCAGTCATAGACCTGCTCGCATAGCTCAGTTGGTAGAGCGCGTGACTAGTAATCACGAGGTCTGTCGTTCAAATCGGCATGTGAGCATTTCCTTTTTGGATTTCTCTTTTTTTGCTCCCAATACCAATCAATGTGTCCGTCCACCCCATGAAGTTGTGGGTGCTGGCTTGAAGACGGATATACCTAGGTACCATTTGAACGCTGGTGGATCGTATAACTCATCACCCATCTTTATCATGTTGCCGGGCATCAATTAGTCTTGCCTACAATGTGAGTGCCCGAAGTTGGCCAAAATCAATAATACTCACCAATCACAATGCTAGTAATGGCTGGTGCTGATCCTGACTAGCTGAACGATTTGAACACCATTGTCAAGACCGAATATAGAATTAGTTGGGCCAGCTGCCGCCTCTACGTGGATTAAGCTCATCTGTTGGCCTTGCTATCGATAAATATAGATAGAAGTACCATGGACTTGGATTATATGTTGCCCACATATCGTGGGATGGTTCCTTGCATTCAACTATTTGAACTACCTGCAAGATGGCGAACGGATACGTCCAGCGTGACTGGGTGGCCACCCGTCGCACCGAAAAAGAGAAACTACACCAATCAAATATGCGAAATAAGTCCGGCCCATGAAGAGATGCAACCGCAAGGAATGGGCTCAGTAGAAGGCGAACAGTCGAAAAGAAAGGAGAGAAAAAGGCATCTAGTCTAGCTGTTGGGCAAGCAACACAAAAGACAAGAGACAAGGAGAAGAACGAACCAACCTTGTGCTCCGAGAGCACGGGACGTTCACTGTAGAGAATGATAACTCTCAAGCATGGCGAGAAGTTAGAAGTTCGGGCGAGGGAATTAGGTGGAGCTGCAAACTGCAAGGTTAGGTCAGAGACCATGGGCAATTTGAGGACGTTTTTTTGTGTCATCAGTTTGATGTTGGGGACCAGCCCCGGCGGGATGATGGGAGCGAAGCAAGGGTGGGGTCGTTCAAGCGGGAGTCGCGGAGGTAACTTGGCGTTTTGCAGCACCTTCAGATGAACCCTGGGGATCAAAGTTGGCATTAGTGATTCTTACTTGTCGACATCCTGGGGGTTTTGGTTTTATCTCAGGGCGTTGGCAGCGAATTCCAGGGTTGATGATTTGCCAGGCTAGGCTGATCTCGCTCTTTTCTGTACACTTACGTCCAACTCGCCAATGCTGCGTTTCTGACCAGCTGTCTCTGATCGTTTGACAACCTTCTTCTTCGGGCGGGACGGCCGTGTCTCACCGGGCTGGAAGACATCCTCGGGCAAATCGAAGCTGGAGAGAGTTAACTCAAACACACGGGTGTCGTATGAAGATGGAGAGCTTACTTGCGAACATGGGTGACGGCCAGTTCCATGACGTCTTCCTGGTATCCTGGCCACGAGGTGCAAGTTGATTTGAAGATCTGTGAGTCTGTTGATATGTCCAGAGAACGTGATTGACCTTGTGAAAAAGTTAGATAAGTCATACAAGGGGAACAGTGCGATTACCTGGCTCCAGGGGTTTAAGCTCCAGGCCGATGTAATAAGTCGTTGTGTAGACAGTTTGGCCATTGTTCTTCTCCTGGACTTCGACCTTGGCCGGCCCTGGAATCTCCGCATTTTCAAGCGTGTTCTGGATTGCAGCTTGATGGGCGGCATCCTTAGTTTCATCAGTCATCTCGGTCTTGGTGCCTTGGGCCTGGTGTTGTGTCGATCCATTCTTCACAGCTTCCATATCTTGCTCGTTGTTGATGAGATGTATTCTTTCGAATCCCTTCGGGAATGGATGAGCCACTGCGATAATCGGCTTGCGGTCTAGTGCACCGACGAGATGACGTAGCTTGGACTCGACAAGACCTGACCACACAGACTCGGCCTCCTTGGTTTTGCTAGAAGCGGTAATGCTGAGATAGTA
The DNA here is from genome assembly GCA_027569675.1 of Penicillium crystallinum. Lineage (NCBI taxonomy): Eukaryota > Fungi > Ascomycota > Eurotiomycetes > Eurotiales > Aspergillaceae > Penicillium > Penicillium crystallinum. The sequence goes on from JAPDKR010000069.1 coordinate 15,803, forward strand.
CTTATAGTCCTGTGTAAAGAAGGTGTGACGGGCAAACAAGTCCTGCCACGACAGCTGCTTCATGAAAATCTTGTCGACCATATCACCACCTCTCTGTAATTCCCTGAGAATAACAGCCTTAGTAGACAAACTGATGTTGTGAGTCGCACACATGGAGGGATAAGCGGGAGTGATGATGGGCATAAGGTGGAATCGGTCACCATGGTAAATCTGATGACTCTTATTAGCCCAGTCCGCCAAGCAGAGTAGTTCATCACGCTTACCTTGGGATTCCAGACCTTGATCTGGAGGGGTCCATCCTCAATCTGTTTCAACAAGACAGGTTGCGGCCAATTCCACTTGTTCATGATTCTGAAAAACTTCCCCACAATAACAGAACCAGTTGCTTGCGGATATAGTTGACAAACTCGAGCTACCAGCATCGCCCATGCAACACCACCTGGGAATCCAACAATATTCGAGTAGATGGCTCGACCTAGACAGTCATATGAGGGAGTGTTTACAATGACAAGGATAACGATGAATACTTACGTTGGGCCCAAAGTTTAATCGCACGCAATGCAAGACGGAATGTCTTCTGTTGGGGGACAAGTTCCAGAATCTCGTCTGTGACACGAGTTCCATTCAGCGACCGCACCTCTCGTTCATCCAATCCCCTGAGATAGTCGTTGTTCTTCAGATCTAGGTTCATGGGGATTGAAGGAACCACGAGGCGGGCAAAAATCAAGTCAATACTAATTCCAGACAGCTCAAGCTTGATAATTGGAACGAATGCATCGGGGACGGGTGTCATCTTTTCAATGGCTCCCTCGGAAGCCATTCTCTGAAGGATAGGAGGGAATTCGGCGAAGAAATCATCGATCAAGACGTGCTTAGGCCCGACGACCAACGTATCAATATCGGAGCCTGCAGATAACCATCGTCAATACGGGTACAATATCCAAGATGCATAGAATTGCTGGCGTACCTGGTCCATAAACACCCAATCTGTAACTTCCATAAGTGAATATTTTGCCGCCAGAAGCCTCAACAGCAGCAGGAGAAAGTCCCTTCTTGCGACTGACAACTTGGACAAACTCCACTGTAACACGCTGGAGTAACTGAAGCACTTGTTTTCTATTCCGTGATCGTCAGCCTTGGGGCGCTTGCACTTCCTTGGGATGCAAACACACCTTTGTTCCGTTTCAGTCGGCTGCTCGAAGTTGTTCTGGGCCTTGAGCTCAGCAATGAGGTCGTCGTTCGCCGCGATTTCGTCTTTGGTTGGCAAGACAGTCGATATCGGGGGTGTAACACCCCATTGTCGTGTAGGCGGTGTAGCCATTGTGCGGAGAGGCCGGAGTGGTAAGAGCTGGAGCTTGTCTTACAGGTCGTGCGCAGGTGAGAAGATAGGAATTAGATAAGGGAAGAAGAGTTGCCGACAAGCTTTCAAGGCAATCAATCTAGGGAGACACTTAAGATCACGCCTGGAAATAATTAAGAGGATATGAAACAGGGAAACAAATACAAGGTCGTGAGCAACACGAGAAGAGAAGACAGAAACAAGGAGAGAACTGGAATTGGAGAAGCTGTGCAAGGTTCATCGGCGCCTCCAGGGCACCTGTCCCCGGAGGAGATGCTTAGTCAGTACACGTGATCGCGACTTTTATTGTTGATCTATTCCAATGGACTTTTGTAACACATTGTTATTGTGAATATTTTTCAATTACTAGAAAGAAACAATTGTGACTATGGATCACACTTGGCTACTATATCCAGACCACCTAGGGCTGTAATAGTCATATCAGCGTGGTTTGGAGCTTCTCGGTCAGAGTGTTGACATGGACACCTGCAGTTTTGTTATCCGCAAAGAATTGGGAGATCTTGTTATCAAGCCACTCGACGTCCTCCTTGCTGTCACCGGGACCTCCTGCCCAATCTTATGTTGTATTAGCTTCACAGTAACGTGAAAGTCAGACATCAGTACACTCACGACCCCAGATTGATGGGTAAACATCCAGTGTTCCAACACCGGACTTCATACAAGCAACCTCGTACTCCGAGTCTTCTGGCCTATCATCCAAATCTCAGATATCTTTCATTCCTCTCGTTGAAGCTGCGCAAGGGGAAATTCGGACTTACGGGAAATAAAGATCTGTCTTTGACGGCAAAACGAGCGCTTTTGCTTTGATGGACGCCATCGCCTTTTCGAAGTCCCCATTGTATGGCTCTTGTTTTGAGACATCGCCATTCTGCCAGGTCTGTAGCAGTACTAGCAAGTTTTCAGGCTCTTTGGAAGTAGTTGTCAGCTAGCAAATAGAACGTCCTCGCTTTTGTTTCAAGAATACCTTTAGAACAAGCCCATTTCTCCCAGAAGTTGACCATGAAGTCTTCAAGATCTTTGAAACCCAGCGCCGTTTCGTATAACTTGTGTCGATAAAATGCCTGGCTAAATCCCCTGTTGCCAAAGTATTAGATATGCAATAACAAATCAAAGCCTTACCAGACTCCTTACCATCCAGCATACACACGGCCCATTGCCTTGAGACCTACGTCCTTCTCTTCGAATGTCCATGAGTGCGCCTCCTTGGTTTCTCTATTGAAACCAATATTTCCTGTCCCTGCAGAGCGACTCTTCTTCACCGCAATAAGGGAGGCTTTAACGCCTTCAAGAAAGACCTGATTGTGCAGAGAGGTTTTCGCTGATGCGCAAAACGGCACCACAATGTCCATAAAATGGGGGTACTGCGTTGCCCATTGGAACGTCTGTGCTCCCCCCATTGACCAACCAATAACAGCGCGCAAATGAGTGATTCCAAACTGCTTGGTAACAAGCTCATGCTGCGCTCGCACATTATCGTAGAATGATACCTTCGGGAATGGCCCAGGGTTTGGCTGGTTCGACGGCGAAGAAGACTGGCCATTTCCAAAGAGTGCAGGAATGATTATGAAGAAATTTGCTGGATTCAGAAACTTGTCTTCACCGATCAGCCAGAAATTGTCGGATATCACTGGAAAGAGCATAGAGTCAGTACCGGCGGCAATGAAGAATCGGATCTCAGCATACTTCCAGAGAACCATGTTGGATAGACGATTGCCGGAGACTTAGAATCGCCAAATGTCTTGTATGCGATATGCGCATTCACAATCTTCTCCCCGCTCTGGAGCTCCCAGTCTCCAAGCTTGAAAGTTTCATATTCTTCCTGTGGCATGGTGACACCTTTTGAAAGGAGGTTGAGGCAGGATAAATGGGACCTAGATGCACAGAATGTATTGCAATGGTCTCGTGTTCAGATCAGGGAAGCTCTCTGATTTATAGTTACAAGGTTCTACCATCTTACTTCATAACCCCGCTCTGCCTTCTGCACGAGACACGGCTTGAGTCGGAGCTGCTTCCAGGCTTATCCTCCGACGATTTGTCATGTACAGGTATACCTAAGTAGATACGAGATGCTTCTAGGGCGATATATGCAAGCTATATATTAGCTCCACGCTTTTACATATGATGCTATTGGATAGATTTGAAGCACGCTATGGATGCCAAATATAATGAACTAGGTGCATTTATTTTGACAAACTCTACCAATAAGAGAAAACTGTGTTCAAAGTTTAGTATTTTCATCAATCATATTATCGGGCTCATAACGCCGGGGAGTCCTAGCTACAAGGTCCGCCCTCACTCCACGGACTGTCCAATCTCAATTATTTATCAGGGGGCTTATTCCTGTCAGCGTGTAGCTTCGAAAATCCAATGGCTACTTTGACCATATAATCTCTGTACAATATATATAATCTATCTCTATCGACCCTTTTAATCCTCACTGTGTTCGCAGTAATCACAAACTCTATATACTCCAGGCCTATCCCAGTCTGCTTAACCAGTTGAATCAAGAACCCTCAAACTGCGGTCTGGGAATTTCAATGGCATCCGTGGTCCGACCATATGAGATACCACCCAAGCGACTGATAGGCTTAAGGACCTTCAAATCGATGGCATTCCGTTCCTCATTAATAGCATCATCCCGAACCCAGAATCGGACTCCCTCGATAATAGCCAGCACACCCGTCTTCTTTCCTGGAGTGACCCGGCTCTCGAACTCCTTCAACTCAACAAGCTTCCCCTCAATGGAAAGAATGGACTCCTTGACACGGGCAGGCTTCACGACAGAAGTAGGGGCTTGGTTGAGCCCCGAAGTCTCCCATTCGGAAACACCGTAGGGGGCATTGATGGCAGTAGAGTTGGCAGCTTCAACGAAGTGTTCCGAGATGATATTGATAACACACTCTCCAGTCTCGTTCAGGTTCCTCAGCGAATCCTTGGCTCTCTCCATCGAGCCAGAAAAGCCAACTGTGAACAGCGGTGGGTCGTGATTGACGACCTGTGCGTAGCTAAACGGGGCGAGGTTTGTAGTTTTGCCATCCGCAGATTGGGTGCTGATCAATGCGATTGGCCGCGGGACCATGCCTGAGATCAAGAACTTATAGTTCGAGGCCACGGGCCGGCCCTCCTCATGGGGATCAATCTCGATGTGATCCTTCTTCAAGCACTCGCCGCCATCATTTGCACCATCGCCCTCCTTCCATGTGGGATTCGGGGACTTGGTGAATGTGACCTCGGCATCATGACGGAAGTCTGGTCGCGAGGCTTGGACTTTCTCGAACTCCGGGCCGGTTCTTAACATTGTGGAGGTGTGGCTGAAGAATCGAATTGAGGGGTTGGGCTGAATTACTCGAGCGAATGCTGCGAAAGAGCCTGTAAGACTGAGTATTATAAATCAGCTGTGCCCGTTGACGTGGACTGCCCCGTGGGGCTGCAGGGTAATGACGATCTTAGAGAGATAGCGATTTCGGTCTCGCTGGAATTGGAATGGGATGAGTAGTTACCAAAGCTGCAGCAACGAGTTACACGGAGCAGTTCGAGGGGTGATTCTCAGTAGACACATCGAGACGAGGGGTTGTTCTGATGATTTCTTATCGCGTTATCGGAAGTCAAGCTGCAGCTAAGTGCCACGGATCTGTGAAGCTGATATTGCCACGCGCCACGGTGTTTATGGTCCAAGTGTAAACCTAGTCTCGGCCCGATCGGACAAAGAAAGCGAACCGTTTTCACGTCATAAGTACGGAGTACGCGGAGTCCAATCTTCTTCCTAGGTGGCTTTAGGGTAAATCTCAAAATAAGAGCAGCTCTAGATGGGTATGTTTGGAATCTAGGTATCTATTGGTCGTTTTGAAAGTTATCAACTGGCATCTCAGTCCCGACACTCCGACCATACATTATGTGCTGGTATACAGAGCACTTGAAAGGAAAGAATATTCTGCATATCTCGGCTATGGAGAATTTAGAACCTCGCACAAGTTGGAGACGTTCTAGAAGCAGGGCATGTGGAACCTGTTGACGCTAGTATGTCAATACATACTGTACATCGACTGTGTAGAAATTCTCGAATCCTTCGAGGGAGATTTTGAGACTCCAGACGAATAAGCTTAAATCCCCCCTGGTCTTTGTAGCCTCATCGACACATATATATAAGACACAGAGGTATATTCCGAGGTCTAGTAGGTCACCAACACACCAAAACGAGGAGTGAAACGGCAACCCACTCTCCCCATAAAAACTCCATCTGCCCCGGAGTCTTTCCAGATCGAAATCCACTCACGAAGCAAAACAAATTCTACTCCGTAAAGAACTCCGTATTGTATGAATCTATTGCCCCACCAAGACATCCCATGACCAGATCTGTTGTCCCTGAGCCCGAACAGGGATGTCTGTTTTCGGCGTGGCGGTCAAGGGGGGGGAAAATGACCCGATGTTTTCGATGAACGTTACCCCCATTACCTTACCCATACATCGTGAGATTTCCCTGAGTAGTGCATTTTGTTAGAGTGGCGTAGTACAAGCGAGGGCAATCACGAGAGCTTATCGACTCCCCTCTTCCCCCAACTTTTTCTCCCTCGACACTTCACACATACCGTCCGCCTTTCGATCCTTTATTGGCCTTGAGCGTTGGCCCCCCGTTTCTTTTCCTCCTAATGAAGCTTTCGCCTATACCCTCTCGCAATATCCCCTGCTTCACCGATCCGACCACTCTCCCTGAAACTTAAGACCACGAGCCACGCGCGCACCAGGAATCATCTACAAGCTGGGAGTGTGAAGGTACCCAAATGGGTCGTGATCACGGATAATCATCGGCTCGCCATGAGCCCCCCTTCTCCCAAGAAGAAGAACGGCGGCAATCCTTCTGCTCCAAGACAAATCCGCTTTGTCGCAACCGATGGCCAGCCGCAGACCAAGCGCCGCCGCGTTAATGCCGCGTACGTGGACCACTTTGAATATGATCTATCAAATGAGACGCTGACGTCACTTTCGTTGGGTATAGTTGTTTAACGTGTCGCCGACGCAAGATTCGATGTTCTGGCGAACAACCAGGTAAGATGTGCAAGATACCCCGTGGATGGAAACATCGTTGACGGTTATGGGAGGGAAGTGTGCAAGACTTGCTCCGACTACAAGCATGTCTGCCTTGGATATACTGATTCGACCGCTCATCTGCGGACACAGTCGGACTCCGCATCTCGTGCGCCGCCACAATTCTCCGCATCGGATGAACTGACAACCCAGCGCGCGGCCCGGGCAGTCGAAAGCAGCTCTCCCGAACCAGCGCCAACAGCGATGCCGACACCCACACCTGCAGAGAAATCCACCAAGACCAAAGCGCCCGAATCGCAGGACATTTCCTCGTCAAGGGATATGTCTTCACGAGCAAACAAAGAACTGGAATTCAACGTCGGGGACAGTCCAGAGAGTGGTCGTACTTCTGTGAGCTCAGGGAGTCGCACACATGTTCCGTATTTTCGATACTTTGGCCCTACCGCGATTGTGCCTGGATTTAAGCAGATGGTTGTACAAGTACGAGGTTCTCGTAGGAGCAACCCGTCCATGTCATCTGATTCGCCCTCTCCACTTCGGAGCCCTAGGCCTGCTGATATTCCTATAAGACCTCTGACTACGCCCGACAACCGTGACAGTCGCGACGCCAATATTCCGTTCTATGATCGGGATGATACAGGTCCAGTTTCGAATATTGTATCGCATTTATGCGAGCTCTTTTTTGCTCATCTGGGATGCAGCTTTCCTTTCATACAACGAGAGAGATTCCTCCAAGACCTCGAAGAGAAGAAAGTTGACACGATGCTGGTAGATGCAGTGTGTTCATTAGCTGCGAGATTCTCATCACACCCGTTACTTGGTCCTCCACAGGCTCAGCCCATTGATCGCTCGCAGCCACCAATCGAAGACAAAAAGTGGGATCGTGGTCTACCTTTCGGTCATCGCGCGATGAGCGCGCTTGTGGATTCGCTGTCATGCCCGACTCTTTCAGCCGTCCAGGCCTGTTTGCTACTTGCTTACGAGCAGTTTGGCTCGAACCACGACAGCGGACTCTGGATGTATCTTGGAATATCGATTCGCATGGCGCAGGATCTCGGGTTGCAGAAATTCCAAGGACTCAAGCACAATTATGGCCAAAGTGGCGTCAGCCCGAGTGAAGTTATGAGAGGTCACGCTGGAAAACTAAGGGAAGAACAGTATGATGATTTCGATTTGCATATGACACCTAAGACGACACCACAACCGTTGATGGGTGAGCGGGCCCGTGAACGCGAACGGGTAGACTCTTTCTGGAGCATATTCTTCCTTGACCGTGTCATCTCTTCTGGTACCGGGAGACCGGTGACACTACGTGATGAGGACATTGAACTTTGTTTTCCTCTTGAGTCCGAGTCACAACTGCCAAATGGGTGGCCTGCGCCTTTCCCGCCACTTATTCGAATCATTCACCTGTACGGCAGAGTCACAGATCTTATCAATGGCATTCAGGATGTTAAACATGTCACACCGGATACATTGAAGATGTTGGCTGGAATGGAAAGCGACCTGACCGGTATCTACCAGCGCTTATCGCCAAGGCTTCATTTTAATGCGGCCAATTTTCAAGCGTATGTCAAAGCCAAGGAAGGAACCAATTTCATTCTTCTGCATTTTTGGTTCCATACTCTCATCGTACTTTTGCACCAACCTACCTTGTTGAACTCATTCGGTGGATCAATCCAACACCTCTATCCTAATAGCCGTGAGCTATCCATGTCATCTGCCAAAACCATCGCTGATATCCTGTCATTCTCGGAGCTGGTTGATGGGAAAAGCTTCATTGGCAACCCTTTCACTAGTCAGCCGATGTACATTGCCGCCTGCGCGTTCCTTATGGAAAGCGCTTACTATGCAATTCCTTCCTCCGGCGTTGGATCAGCTCCACCCCAGCCATTGTTAGCAAACCAATCGAGTGGATTTGTGATGCCGACAATCGAGTCTTCTAATGGGACTGACCGAAAATCCACCGCGAAGCATATTCTTCTTGCTTCTGCCGCCAAAGAGAATTATCAACGTTGTTATAAGGCTCTAAAGGCCCTTAATGCATACTGGGAAGGCACTGGCTATATCTTGACAGTGTTGGATCAGAAGGCGAAGGGGATTGTGGATCCTCTCCTTTACACGGTGGAGGATATGGAAAACACCGAAGGTATCGTTTCTGGGCAACAAGGCCTTGGGCCTGGTGCTTGGCGTTCGAGCAAAACACTGGCAAACTCTGGGTCCGATATTGAAAGATCGGCTGGAGTCGCGGATATTCCATTGGATGGCAAGTGGTCACCACATATTGATCCAAGTCAAGGTTTGTTAACCTCCCCTCCAAATATCCACAATCGAGATCCCACTCACTAACCATGCCCTATCAGCCATTGGATGGGCGCTTACGGGAGCGACGAACTCTTCACAGCCCAATCTGAGTCTGCTCTATCAGATGCCCACGACTGAAACCGAGTCTGCGTCTGATAGGCCGACATATTCGTCACAGTACAGTCACAGCTACCCAGTATTGCCATCAAATGGCGGCGACAGCCAAAGCTCTTCATTTGCTCAAACTATTCCATCAGCCACCTCCCACGAAGACAGGACACCCTCTCTCACGGCACCAAATCTTAAATACTCCCATGTTCCATCTAGAACAATCGGTACTGAGCCCTCTTATTACATGGGTCTGGACTCACCTTATCCCGAATCAAATACACGAGCAACACGTCCCATGCAGACTGTACAACATCATTTTCCTGGTGTACCATCTAGCCTTTCATCTTCGCAGATTGATGCTCAACCCTCCGCATATAGTTATTCGCTCCCTCCAGCGACAGCCGAGCATCCAGGCAGGAATCCAATGGGGTCTGGTGGTCCAGGCTCCGATCTTCCGCCCACTATGGATGACGCCAACGGGATGATGATCGGGAGCCACGACGTGGACATGAACACTCTCCACAACCAAGAGTCTTTCCCGTTCGTCAATGGCGAGATTCTTCCATGGCTGGAATACCTCCCTCAAGATGTCCTCAGTTTCTTCGGCGATCACCAAAATTACCCGCTTATGAGCCCTGATGATGTGTCACGGCCTTCTTAATGTTTTACGTTCCCCCCATCTCGCACATATGTATATATCCTCTTGTCTGTGTTTGCATTTGCCCGTGGCTCAGGGCTGGCCTGTGCTTTTTGGTTTCAATTTTGGAACTCTCTTGGATTTGGAGAGAAATGTGCTTTACTGGCATCTTTTCGGATGCTATTTTTGGCTCGCGCTAGACCGCCCGGTGTTTTGGTTGTGTATGTTCAAATAAGTACCGGCGTGTGCTGTTTAAGGCTCACAATATCTGCAAAATGATCATGTATCCACAGCATCGATGAATGCTCGCTTCTTTAGACTCAAATACCGCCTTTCCGGCACACTCCTTACCTCTGACGTTCAACTGTTGCAGCGTCGTCTGTTTAAGCAAAGACACACATTATTCCTGAGACTAGCTACATATGATCTATGTAGCCAAATATCTCCGAGATTCATCGGAGACCGTTGGTGGCGCGATGATCGACATATCAGGTGTCGGTTGCCCTGTACGACGGGCGGTGAGCGACCTGTCAACAAGTCATTTACAAGTGTCTTAAAGATTCCACGTTCACATCAAGGGGGAGGCATGTGAGATCTGGTGTCACCTTAGATCTTTTCAAATGCCCCTAAAAGAGCCAGAACTTTCGTCTGTCAGCCTTTCGCATGAGGATCTCATGGCGCGACTAAATGACGACAGTTCAAAAGACGCAGCCGTCGACCCTGCAGAGATTCTAAGCCCGCAACCATTTGTGGCTCAAGGCAAAGGCTTTCTCTTGTCCTCGCTCGAGTCAAACAATGAGACATATCGTCCCGAGAATGCTCGAAAGTCCCCCAGCCAAGACTATGAATACAAGTCTTCCTCCTCCTCCACCCGCCATTCCACAAGTGACGTCTTCGGCCATGACATGGACGATGAACTAGAGCAGTCAAAATCGAGAGCATCCAGCCGCTCATCGCTATCCTCGGCTCCGGCCTCGGTTCTCATCCACCCAGTCGACAGAATGAAACAAATGCCAGATATGGACGTGCACGAAAAGATAGCGGGCTATAGAATCGAAGCATCCGAAGCAAGCTTCGGCGATTTCAACGATATCCCCGCAAACATTCGCACAATCCGCCAGCGCGAAGCTGCGTTTCGCAAACCGAGCTCCGTGAGAGCAATGCAGATGCATACCGAAGACGAAGCCGACGACGACGATTATCTGACGCCCCCCCGCAAACGGCAGGGTCACCGATCGTCAGGCCCATCCCCTCTCAAACGATCCCCGTATTACTCGCCCAACGCGCCAAAGCAACCAAAGCCCAAAAAGGAGGCGGCGCCGCTCGTGCTGTTGCACTGCACTCTACTCCCGCCGTCTCTTCCCGTGCCTGGGGCGTCGGACCCCAGGAACCAGGATATATTGGAGGATGAGCTACCGCCGGAATACTGGAGACGATGGCGACGCCTTCAGGACCGGGTTGGATCGGGGGTGTTGCGGGATCGGGGGGTGTTGATCTCGCACCCGGAGGATCTGTATGACATGCTTGAGGAGCGGCTTTTGGAGAGTTTGGAGCTGCAACGGCCACGATTGCAGAACGGACATTTCGTGGGTCATGATCACAGCTCCGGATCTGGCTCAGAGGAGGATTTCTCGGATATCGGCGAGAGTGAAACGGACGGGGAGCAGGGTGATCAGTGTCCCGACTGCGGAAACCATGTACGACACGGCGACAGCAATCGTAAGTGGGAGATTCGGGTTTTTGCTGCGAACGGGTTGATGCGCGCTGGGGCGTGGGCTGCTGCGTGGCGGGATATGGAAAAGGTGGATGTCGAGGTTGGCCTTTGGTTGCCCTCTGATGTCCGTCGTGCCTTGAAGAGGAGACTCGTTGAATCCCAGGTGGCCGTTGCCGAGCGAGGTCAGGGTCAGACGTCGCAGATGCACATGGACATGCAGACCTCGTCGCTGGTTGAGAGGGAGAGTCTGGTTCCTCCGGAGATTTTGCAATCGCCCACGCAGAGCCACGCCCGTCTGATCAGTGATGGGGGATCGTTCCGGTCTGATGGAATATTGTACAGACAGTCATTCTCTGAAGCCGATGGTCAAGCTCGACTTGATCATGTGCCGGAGTTTGGACGGGAGAAGAAGGAACATGAAGTTGCTCTTTCAACCCTTCTTGTCAACTATATCCGTGTTCTCGCTGCTGATAGGCGCAATATTGCCTTGGTGCTTCTTAGCGTCCTCGTGGCTTTTCTTGCTTTTGGTTCTCATCAGCAGCAGGTGCTTCTCTACTCTGACCTTGGTTCTTTCTCACAGGGCATGGCTCATGAAACCTTTTTCTCCTCAGCTATGCCGAGTTTGAGCATGACCCCATCCCTGTCACCCTCTGCTTCTATTTTGGATTTGGTTGCTGCCAGTAATGCACCAGTCTTGAGATCTGTTGAGACTTTGCCCCTATCCAGCGCCCCTGCGGAGATTGAAAATGTCGCTGTATCGACTGAAGCAACAGAGCCTGGTGCTTTGGCTTCTAGCCCCCCTGAGTCTTATGCCGTATCCACAGACTCCATGAATCTCATGGAGACTGCAGTGCCGTCTCAGCTTCCAGAGACTATTCAGCCTCCGAGAGAGGAAACTGGACCTATGGTTGAAACTCTCGATGTGCCAGAAGAGACTCCGGAGCCTACGGAGACTATGCAATTACAGCCTGAGGACACAGCTGAGGCTTCTTTGGTTGACGATACAGACTCTCCTGCTGTATCAATGAAGCCTCATCCTTCTTCCATAGAATATATTGAGGACCCCACTCTGTCAAGCGTCTATATAGAGACTGAGCTGTCCCAGTCCGATAGTGCAACAGACTTTCCTGTGATGGAATCCATGGGTTCCGACCCTACGTCTTCCGAGCTTCCTCCTTCCTCTACTGGTACTACCGTTGTACCTGAGGAGTCTCTACAAACCGCAGAGATTCCACCACGTCAGCCTGAGAGCACGGCTGAGCCTTCTCTGGCTGAGACTGTGCACTCTTTTGACGCATCTGCAGAGTCCGCTTCTTCTCCCGCTGACTACATCAGTCCTACTGTCCTTTCGGATGTCTACACAGTGACCGATTGGCCTCAACCCGAATTGGATGAGGAAAATGAGGAGAAAGAAAGAGAACAAGAACCATACTGATTATAGGAAAGAAAAACCCCCTTTCCAACCTTACGACCACGACTGGAATGATATCAGGTGAAATGTTTGGGATACGATATTTACAATCTTCCTTGTGATGTTGGCGTTTGCTGATTTAGCTATAGCCTCTCGTTCGATCTGCGTTTATATTAGCGAGCTTTGCTCATTTTTAGCTTCATGTGTACTGAAATCAATGCCAAGCCCCCTAAATTTGATGTCTCCACCCGCGGGTCAGTTCCCCGCTCTCGCTTAGTGATCGACCATTTCCACATGGCAAGATAAGTTAGATATTATCTTTGGATATCAAATCCGTGGCATAGGGGCCAATCTCATCCTACATATAGAGTGAACGAAGCACAGCATTATACTTGATGCATGTGGTCGGAGCCTACGTCTATGCGATCCGTGCCCAACATAATGCGGGGCAAAAAAACAACACAGTGCACTTGCATGCCGCACAACAGAGATCTACAATTATGACATTGAAAAAAACTGAACCAGGCTCGATTATGGATTATCGATTAGCGGTAAGTATGTTGAACGAGTTCGATTCTGTAATGGGGAGGTTCAAAGGAATCGGTTTGTGAGATCTCACTGGCCCAGCGAAACTTCCTCAACGCAAGCATAAATCACAACCTCGGAATAGTGCAAGTCACCCTCAGATCTTCATGAACTTCGTAGCCGTCAATAGGCATTTAGTAACCGCCGTTGTATCCGCCCTGACCACCGTAGCCACCCTGGCCACCGTAGCCCTGACCGTTGCTGTAACCACCACCACCGCCGTAGCCACCACCGCCATAGCCTCCACGGTAACCGCCACCGCCGAAGCCGCCGCGACCACCACCGGGAGCGCGCTCAGTAGCCTTGTCAACGCGGATCTGGCGTCCGTCGAATCTGAAAGAGGGGGGTTGTCAATAACTTGTCGCCTGACACCGTCACGTCGCGTCTGAATCCACGACACACTATGATGCGCGCTCGTCCAAACGCGAGGATTGGGATTGTCCAATAAAGATAGTAGGAGTATTTTAGCTGCTTACTCCTGGTTGTTCATCGCGTTCATAGCGGCAGTTGCCTCATCTTCGGTGGAGTAGCGGACGAATCCAAAACCGCGGCTGCGGCCAGTATCACGGTCCTTGACAACAGTCTGACAAAAAGAAAAAAAAAGAAGATTAATTTGGATAATGTTCATGGTTGGATTCAATGGAAGAGAAACTCACTGCATCCTCGACAACGCCAAATTCCTCGAAGCGCTGGCGCAGACTGGTGTCGTCTGTGTTCCAGGAAAGACCGCTAGAGCTGATCAGTAGGTGCGCATGAAATTTCTCTATCTGGCGCTCTTACCCAATGAAAAGCTTCGACATTTTGATGGAAATGCGTGGAGAACGGATCGAGAAGGGGAAGGGGGAGAGAGATGTGACAGCAAAGAGGGGCACGGCCGAGTCTGGTCTTAAATACAACCCGGGCCGGAACAACATCACCCCACAGACTCCTCGTTTTTCAGGCGCCGCATTTACATTTGGAGGAATTTACATTTAGGGGAAATGGATTTGTGGGAGTCTTGTACTTATGTGTATACCTCTATGCCTGAGGTACCTCTTGTATGGACTTGGACTATATAGTGTACCTAGGTACAAGTGCCCCATCGGTAGGTGGATCCATCCCCACGCTGTCGACTGTGGCGCCCTAAAATGTACTGTGCCTTGTTCCTGGATACTCATACTACATAGATACATATATTATACGTGTAGGGATATATATGTATAGTATGATAGACTAATTATAGAAAAAGGTCACCTTGTCGGCGTCATCATTATCCGGTCTGCATCACCCCACCTGCCTGGAGAGGTATAAAATCCCTTTTCAAAACATTCTCCATTTCACATCCAGTCAACTTCCAATCCAAGTTACTTCAAACTATCACAATGCCTGTCACTGAAATTACCAGGTACACATGAAAATCTACACATCTTACCCTCTGTGAAGAACTAACACCCGCCTAGCAAAGCCGACTTCCTGGAGAAGATCGTCAACTCGGGAGATCCCGTTATCCTGGACTGCTACGCCGAATGGTGCGGTCCCTGCAAGATCGTCGCACCCAAGCTCGAACAATGGAGTGAGGTCTATATCCAAGTCAAATTCTACAAGGTGGATGTCGAGAAGGTCGAGGATGTTGCACAAGAACTCGGCGTGAGGGCCATGCCTACTTTCATGCTTTTCAAGGATGGGCAGAAGATCACCGAGGTTGTTGGCGCTATGCTACCTGCCATTGAGGAAGGGATCAAATCTTTGATTTGAATCCGAGACGGCCTGGTCGACTGATTCTATCCTATTCTCTTTTTCCCGCCGTGGACCAAAAATTGCGTACCGTATGACTCGGTCAGGTCGTTGATCGGCTACGACTTTGTATCTCACATTTTAATATACCTGACTTCATTATCACACTTCGTTCATCAAGTAGATGATGCGGTATCTTCTCTGTAAATAAATTGCCCATCTAACTATTTCCTAGACACTGAACGGCATTATCCCATATAATACTTGACATCGCTGTGCAACCCAAACGCAATCTCTCAAACATCAGCCCACACCTTCGCCAATTCTACTTTCCCATATCCTGTATACCCTCCTAAAATCCAGAGTCATTCAAATAAGTCGGAGGGATAGTAGGCCAAGCATCAACTCCATCCAACATAGCCAAGACCATCCCTCCACTCTGATGGACCTGAATGTGACAATGCATCAAGAACGCACCCGGATTAACAACATGATACCGTAAAGCTAGCCAGGTCGGACCCATAATCGGAACCGGTGTATTATACGTATCCCGATACTGCGGCGTTTGCAAATTGAAGCTGCCGGGAATGGCCTGGACCGCCTCGGCCACCGAAGACCAGTTGAAAGTACCGTTCCCTTGTCCAATGATGAAGTGTTTATTGGAGTGTTTGTGGATCGGGTGCATGGGCTGTAGAATTGTCTCGACTTGGATAATTAGGTCGATCCAGGTGTTGTTGTTTGTTCTGATGATTAGGTCGCTGGGGATGGAGGTCTGGTTGAAGAGTAAGGGCTGGGATTCTTCGAGCTCGAGGCCGTAGCTGGAGTTGCCGAGTCTCCATCGCCAGGCGGTATCCACTTGGCTGACGTGTAGGAAGAAGGTCTGGGCTATGTTGTTCGAGGGGACTAGGGCTGGGAATGGGACGACGAGCGACTCGTTGAGGAAGACTGTGTTTGGTGTCGCGGGTTGGTTGTTGACTAAGATCCATGGGTTTGACGGTCTGTTGAGCTGGGGTGGACCCTGATATCGTAATGTTGCGGTTGTATTGAGGATTTGGTTGACGCTGGCGCTGACCATGCGTATTGTGTAATCGCCGTTTGGTCGGTTGAGGGGAATTAGCACAGAATAGCGGTTTGAATTTGGGATGCTGAGTGCGTTGACTTGTCTTGGTTCGATATACCGTCCGTCTATAGCGTATACCCACATGACGTGCTCGTCGATTGAGAAGGTGAGTTGCAACAAGCCGGCTGTGCTGGTGAGATCCCAGCTCACATACTGCTGGGCTGCATTGACAGTGAAGGTTTCCCTGGGCCCTTGAGATGGCACGCAGCCCTCGAACATGGTTGGGAGGACAGCACTGTAGTTTTTTGGGAAATTGAATACACCATCTGTGATGTTGGGAGGAAAACAACTAGAAAGAATTAGTATATTGAACTATTCATTTTGATCACCAAGCTTTCTTGATACGATTAAATAAGACCACACATATCAAATTACTCACCCCAAATCTGTTAAGCTCCGATTGCCCAAGACCCCCCTCTGGGCCGGTGTTGTCAGTGCGTCAATCTCTGCCCGTGGCAGACAGGCAACCGAGCCTTTCCCATTAATGAGCAAAGCATTGGCGCAGAATGAGTCAGTGCCAGAGGCTATCTCGGCCGCCCAGATCTGTTCTGAGGTGAGCAAACGCCAGTCCGAAAGTAAGACAGGACGTGTGACTCTCTCTGCGTTGATCATAGCATTCAACTGGGAGGAATTCGTCGCGATAAGACTGAATGGCTTTTGCACCGAAGGTGCTGGGGCGATATAGATTGGTCCAAAAAGCCCATCTTCAAGCGAACCACGATGGTGCGCATGATACCAGTAGGCTCCGTACTCGGTTGCTTTCCATCTATATAGAAATGAAGTGTTTGGTCTAATTGATCTTTGAGAGACGCCTGGGACTCCATCAGACCAGGGTGTTCCAAGCTGTTCGATTCCTATGGTATAGTTAGTAGATATTGGGACAGACTTGTCAATAAAGCTAAGTGCTCACCATGGAAATGGATAGTAGTATTGAATGGCAATCGATTGTCGACTAAGAATTGAACATTATCCCCCTGGTTGATCCGCAGCGGTGGACCGGGAAACTGGCCATTTGTCGAGATGACCGGTCGGGTCACTCCTGCGACTGTTCTATTTGACCAGGTCAAAGTAATTGGGAAGAATAATGTAGCTGCAGATGCCCATTGGATGAGGCATAAAAGCCAGATAGAGAGGCCTCCCAAGGAAAACTTCATATCGAAATAAAACACAAGACTGGCAAGCTTTATTAAATGGAGTGATCTTCTCCTGATATCTCATACTGCCCATGGATCTATCATCCTCTTATATTGACCCAAGGGCACTCATAGAACATTGGATGGGGATATGCGTATCGATCTCATCTGGGAATCTTACATGCGTGTCTATCACATTAGATTTAGGATATCCGTGGCAGCTGCTGCCTTGCAGGCTCGTAAAGGCGCAAAGCAAAGGAATTGCCTGTCCATGGTTCTTTCGGGGGCGTTTTCACCTTCTCGGGTGATATGCGGAGAGGAAGTTCATCCGACCATCAATATATTGATCTTGGATCTTGGATCATGTTTTGGAACTATTCCAATCAGGAGACGCAGTGAGATTGGTCCAAGATCCTTTCATTTACAGCAGGGAAGCTCATTGGCAGCAACAAGACAAATCCCGAAAACAAATGACTCAAGATTTGAGATGGAGATTCATATCTTGGAGTGATGGTAGTCCCGAACGAAAGCATGGCGTGCTGCAGGGATATGCCGGCCTGGAATCAAGTTGTCGCGTGTGAGCAAGGAGCCCTAAGCTCGGTCTTTAATTTTGAAACAGGAAAGCTGAGCCTCGGCACGTTTGTGTGGCGTTTCTGGAACGAATCATGCCCGGTGGGTGCAAAGTTTTTGAAATATGCAAAGTTTCTGACTTAGGTCAGAGTTTCGGCAGTCTGCATGTCAGATAGATGCTAGTCAATATTGCTATTCTGGGTGAAATGTCAGTTTTGGTGATCGGCTTTCCAGTTGATCAAACGTATACTCAGCAAAACATTGAGGGCCCTCAAGCCTTGGATAAACATAGATATCACGTGCTGAAGATGCATCAAAATAGCCATCCTTAACTGAAGGAGCGTGTGCAGGAGATTTGGAGGGAGTTGTATTGCAAATTGAACCATCCATCCACGAGAACATGGGCTCAGACTAAAACAAGGAGGAAGAAAAGAGCGAGTATGTGAATAATGCCAATTGATTTTGTAATAGTGCGGTCGGTATATTCTAACAACCAAAATATGCGTCATGGGCCAAGAAAACAATCTCAAACAAACTTGGAGGGAATAACTTTTAATTGCTAGGCATGGGTCCGTATGGGGCAATATCATGATCATCACGAGGATTGAAAGTTGCCGGCGGTATCAAAGAACCCAGGTATGCCACCATGTGTGATATCTGATGCAGGCGGTTGGCTCGCTTTAGAATCAAAGGTGGCAATTGGGTCTGAAGCAGGAACTCCACTCATGGGAGGCTGGGAAATGGCCTGACTGAGTAAGCCTCTGTTTGGCCATCCTTGCTCTTTGGCAACTTCCTGGCCGTTGACATCATCTATATGCAAGCCTTCTAGATCATCAGGATCGATTTCGCCGTAGCTGTCATTCAGTCGCTGGAGAAATTCGGGGTCAAAGCCCATTTGTATCAGAGGGTCAGCCGCCGCTTCACCTGGCACAGACGCAGTGGTCGGAAGACTACTAGCCCAATCTGTGGAGAATGATGGGTCGGCACCAACTGAAATCATCCCTGCACTACCGGCGTAGCTTCCTGAGAAGCTCCCCGGTCGACTGAGTCCAGCGGAAGAAAATCCAGTTCCCGGGAAAGCATGACCCCGAAGGCTGGGACTGGAAACTGCAGGACTATGAATGGGGGCCCCTTGGCATACCGTTCGTGCCAACGCATTCATCTCCCGGGGTGCAGTTCGAAGACCACCATTCACGGCAAATGGAGGCTGCATCCCCAAATCAGCAAACTGGATTTTATCATTGTTCACGGCAGTTGCCAATCCACAATCCCGCTTCAGGACACTCAGCCAAACAATATTGTCTGCACAGGTCTGGTTCCAAGGATCGTCACATCCATAGATGACAAGGCGAGCTTGTGCTTGTATCATCTGATCTGATGGAAGTATGCCTTGGGATTTTTGATCGTGTATATAGGTGGTAAGTTCGCGAGAAAGACGGTGATAACAATTGACATCGGTAGGGACAGGTAACTTTAGTGACGAACCATCCCCACCTGCTTGCTCTGTGACCCAGGGGTTAGGGGAACGCCACTCATAGTCAATCATGTATGGAGGAATGGCATTTTCGACACGAGCTTGAATGGTAGGATCAAAGCCCCAGTCTCCTTGCCATTGAGCCATGCTAGCTCCACTTTTGAAATGGCCAGCCAGATGGTCCACTCTGTCTTTCCAGGTGTGGAAGATAGATCCACAGAATCCGCAGCGTGATTTGATATCTGTTATACTGCTCTGCCATTTCTCCATGCAAGGTTGGAACTTGGTATTGTGCATCAATCGGAGATGCTGGTTGAGATGATCCTTCCGGTAGAATGTTCTCTCCTGGACTGTTTTCTCCTGGCAGCTGATAAAGTTATGCATTTCTAGATGTTCGTTGTCTGGGTTATCTGCCAGGCAGAAAACACAAACAGGTATACCATTCTCTTCAACCACACCACCATGGGGAGAACAGGTCCATTTATCCAAGATCAGATGTATGGACTTTTCATGCCGCTGCCAGTCATACTTCGCATGAAAAGAGTCGGTACAAAAGGTACATTGAAAAGGACGAGCAGATTTGGCCTTCGAATGGGCCAATGTGTTGACAGGTACCGAAGCCTTGCGGCGACGGCGACGTTCTTTTCGATCCATCGATCCAAATGATAGAGAGGATCGATGAGAGAACGCAGAAGCAAAAGAGAGGTCAGAGATAGATGACCGACTAGTATCCACACTGCTAGCAGAGGCGGTGCATAGCACATGTTCGGAGCTAGCATGGCTTGACTCATTGTTACTAGACTCGGGACCACGGTACCTCACGTGACCCGATGGGACCCGGCGTGGACGAGAGGGATCGAATGGGGGATTGGCCAGAGCACGGTTAATATCACTGATTGTAGCCGGTTCGTTTTCGGGGGGTGAGTATTTCCAACGCTCAAGAGGGGTCATGAGGGATATGTCGACAGATTGCTTCTTGGGAATGTCCACCGCTCCTGGGGTAGGAGAACTGCTCCCCGACGACGAACGAACTTTTCCACGTCGCCTGGCATTTGCAAGCCAATTCGAGATTTGCGTTCGAGTCAGACCAGTGTAGTTCTTGAGGTCATCTCTCTCTTGCTCGGTAGGATAGGGGTTCTCGTTGTGGTCTCGCAGCCAGCTCTTCAGGACACTGAGTGCCTTGCGTGAGAAGCGAGCGCTGCTTTTTTGGGACCGCGAATCTGGATCATTGGTATAGGCGCTGTATGACACTGACTTCAGGGCTTTCTTTCCTGTCAGACTACCCGTTGGAACGTAGGCGTTCTCAGACACGCTATGTAATGTCTGGAGGAACTTTCCAGGGGTTTTGGCGTGAGTGAAACTGCATTCACGCCAGAGAGAGATGCAACAAGTGCAACCATAGTTTAATGCGCCGCGCTTTGCAACAAAGCAATCCAGTCCCATTCGCCGGCAAAAGTCACACGGTTCCTGGGCCCTGAACATAGGGTAAACTCCGTCGGGGTCAATGGCTTGTTCGACATGCATTTGGGCCTGATCCGATCCCAGGTTGTTGGGAACTTCAGATGCTTGGTCCTGGATCAGTTCATTGAGGTTTGCAACCTGTTCTTCGGCATCGGCGAGTTCAATATCGACTGAAGCGACGTCGTCATCTTGCTGGTAGGAGCCATGCGCAGACGAGGCACCCTCGAAATCAAAATACTCCATGTTGCGGACAAGTCCAGGGAGGGGTGTTGTACAAGGAGCAGCGTTCCAAGACCCCGGAGATTAAGAATTAAGGACACGGTGGAAAGAGGAGAAGAAACCGGCCGAAGCTGCCATGGTCCGGGGTAAGTGAATGGGCGTGACTATGTAATCAATGTCGGTGGGGCACCACATGGAACCACTCACTAAGTGTTGTCTGGAGTCTTATCGGCAAGTCGGCATGGGTCTACGAAGCACTATGTTGTACGGTCACGGGGTGAGATAGCTCAGTGACTCGTATCCACTGCATAGCCCAAAGAGAATTCCGTTCCTCTCATTCGACATGATGAGGAGGTCCAGACAGAATGTGTGGAGGAGAAGAACGAGTGATCAACCAAATGGATCATCGGCGCGCCCTTCGAATGACAACGCCAAGCCTAATTGGGATAAGCGCGACCAATGGGCGTCGCCAAGAACATCAGTGATTCATCTCTCCGCCGCGATATCGGACGTGCTCTGATTTGGGAGCTATGTCCTTTTTGGTGAGTTATACCTGTTTGTTCGGAGGTTCGAAGCTTACACACTCTTCTTCTTTATGAGTTCCATTTGTAAAGGGTCCAAATAGATGACACGAGTATGTGGCGCTGGACACGAGATTTAGCTACCTAAGTGCATATTTATCTTGGGCCTAGACACCCTTCAGTTCTATTGGGCCTTCATAATGAAAAACTCCCGTTCAAGGTCGTCCGGGGGAAGAAAGAGACCTTCGAAGTGCCGAAGTTCATCCCGAAGAGCTTTGAGATAGGCGGACATTTTGACGAGGGGTGGGAGTCGAAGTGAAGGTGAAGAATCAGCGTCGCAACATCGGGAGGTTAGGCTCGCGAGTCTCAAATCGAGGTCAGCCATGAGGTCATCCATGGATGAAAAAACTCCCATAAGCTTTTCGGCGATGATTCTGCAATAATTTCATACTCCATACTCATTACATCTAGGTGAGATTTGCTGTATAGACCGGCTCTCTCTCTCTCTCTCTCTCTCTCTCTCCCTAGGTCCCCTTTTCTGTTCTCCTTCTTCTTCGTTCTAGTCTCTAGTATAGATAGTTAATACAGTCCATCTTGTTTTCTTTATCATTTCACTGGACACTGAGCCCTTTGGCACACATTTATCAAGACATATCAACATGCATCTCCACTTGCCGGGATCGCGGGCGTATACGTCAGGATCCCAGAGCCCCCGCCGCTCATAAAGCCGCCCATCCATCCAAACCAGTCTTGATCTGTGCCCGTCACTTTTCCGACACGCCGAGCAACACTCCTGCCTCCTACGACGTGTCCTCACTTTTCGTGGTGAAGGATACACGGCACCATCAATCTGCATTCCACGATGAATAGTCTATATTACCAAGGGGCATAATCTGCCATCAACCTCCATCCCACGATGGATCGTCGGCTTTGACCGGCGAGGGGCACAGCATGTACGAAGCTTTATAGCGTTCAGATTCCTAGGGTATCAATAACGAATCCGGTGCCAGTAAGCAAGCCTCGCGAGTTTGAATAGCTTCGCGATCGTCATGCAGGGGTTATAATACTGGGTATAGGGCAATGTCGAGAGCCATCTGCCTGCAGGCAGGGATATTGAGGCACCAAATTCGTCATTGACACCCTTCACATGCACAGGCGCGATGCAAAGTACGTATCAGCCCAGTAGTGTTCCGAGGTCAATGACAGCAATTTAAACGACTCTTTGGTATTCCACGGCTTCAAATCCATCGAGGTTGGCTTCGCGATGGGTCGCTTATACCGACGACAGGCACAAAGCCCATCGTCACGCTGGTGTCTTCTGACGACAGATATCACCAAACAACAAATTAAAGGGGCTCTGCAATTGATTAAAGGATAGAGGTATCCTTAGGGGGCATGCTGGGTGGCCGGGTGACATTTTCTGACATTTTCTGTGCAGCTATCCCGGACCCGGTCAGCACAGGATCTATTGATGATTGTACCGACTTCTAACTGACGCTGTAGTTATAAAGGCTGGTTCCTTTGCTGACTGTCAGTACTCATGACTAGAAAAGAGAATAGAAGGTTGCGCCCTCAGCTCTTACAAATTCGATTTCGGCCCTAGGCACCCCTGGGAAACGTCAGGACTGTCCTCGAACGTCGTTTAATGCTAAGCACCTACGCGCCAGCCTTGTCACTATCACACGGTCTAGGGGATTCTATACAGTTGCATTCCTTGAACTGGAACACGTACCTAGCATTCACAGCCCTGTCTGCAATGCGACAAAGTCCGGGGGCCCCCTTTTATACTTGCTTTAAAAGCCCGGATTATTCGACTATATGAGTCCTACGTACCCCTTCCCTTGCTAGGGCTCTCAGGAGCGGGCTTACTTTGACCCTCGATGGGTCTTGTTCCGCTGTTCTCCCTCATTAGCTTAGTTCAAATCTCATTTGATCAGACAGATGTTAATGCTACCTGTTAAGGTTGACTCTTAAACGACGAAAGGGCTTGGTGTCATGAAGAAACGAAATTCACTGGTCCGAAGTTTTCTCCATCTCTGGTGGGAGTTCCTTACTGCTTCTAAGAAGGCCCCTTCTAGACCAGTTACCGTGTTCACCCGTCCCGGGTTGATAGCAGAAATGCCTGACCTATAGAGCACAGATGAAGATAAGAAGGCTAGAAAGCGATGAGCAAAAGATAGGGTCGGGCAATTGGATTATATGGAACCTCGCACGGGAAATTACATGGACATAGGTAGAGCGCTAGACCTGAAAGGTTACACTTAATTAGGCCTACACTTTTTTGTTAATTCGGAGGGAAGAACTGCAACCTGCATATGTTAGCGGCCCGTAAGCTAGTTTCGATCATTTATGTGTATTGATCAAGCTGAACACCAATATCTAATGTATAATACTGCATAAATAACAGTAATTTTGATCTCAACCTGGGGCGTGCTGATACAAGACTTGTTTATTCCTACATATAATTAAAAATGCATTGACCTAATATAGAGTCCGATATGGTGTAGTGGCTAACATCGCCGTCTCTCACACGGCAGCCGGGGGTTCGATTCCCCCTATCGGAGAGCGGAACAGCTGTTTCAAACTTTTGCTACATTTTTTGCATACGCACCGAGGTTATTTTCTTCACTTGGTCTACTCCTGCAGTAATCGACTCTGAATCGTTCTTACGTCGAATTTTGAAGCTCATGATCAGTGTCATATTTCTTTTCTTTTCATCATTCTATGTTTCTTTTGCTGATTTGAACTTATGAATGGAATGGTCAGGAGGAGATGAAGCGATCACTAAAAATGAAGTTAGAAAGGACGAGGGAAGAAGATACACCAATCAGCAGTCTAAAACAATGCGCTAGCAATAGAGCATAAAGAAACCTAAAAAAATGAAACACCTGTTGCGCTCTCCGATAGGGGGAATCGAACCCCCGGCTGCCGTGTGAGAGACGGCGATGTTAGCCACTACACCATATCGGATTTTGGTTGAAAGATTCCGCACAAAATGGCTACAGACGGCAACAGCCGGTTATTGTGCCATCAAGCTATGCAACCCATGTATGGGGCTTTTATTGAACGAGACAGAGAAAGATGCCAATACGTCGCTCTACTTAGTCGTTCATTCAAGTACGACAAACCAAGCGCAAATAGAAGCTGGATGACCCGAATCCGCAAATCTGAATCGGTACTCAATCGTACATAGCTATAATGTTGGTACAAGGGACCTGTCAAGCTGGCTGCTGGCTACAACATAAAATACATTACTGAACCGTCAGGACGAACCTAGAAGATATTGGATGTGAATCTTTCAGCAAGAAGGTGTGTTTACAAAAGAAGGGAATACCTAGAGAGTTCAAAGTACCTGGATAGATGATTCAGAAGATTTTCATACGTCGAACTAACATTGTAGTGACACACCCGTCAAAAAAAGATGTAAAATCAATCTCCCCCAATCTTCCTATCAGGCAGTCACTCTAAATAGCGGTGAGTTCGAGATAGAAACAGCCAGGTAGTATCCACCAACGCACAAAAAGCATATTCCCAAGGTCTTTCAGTATAGACGTTCTCCGAGGTTGACAGATGAGCGTGAATAGGGGAGGGGTCCGGGTACAACCCGAAGAGCGGAATGCACCCGAAGCTCACACTACTAGGAAGCTAGACCCGTTCTCTCTTCAGCATCAAGACCAATAACTAGTTAGTATAATTTGCAGATACGGCCAAACGAATGCAGTCGGAACGGTCGGAACGAAGGGTAGGCGCCAAGCGGCGTAAGACAGCTCTAGCCTGTGAGCCCTGTCGTCAGCGCAAGTCTCGCTGTGATGGAGACAAGCCAATATGCGCATCGTGTGTCCGTCGGGCTCTTCCGATAAGCCGGTGCATTTACAAAACGGAGAATTCGAGGTCCTCCTGCAGCGATGAGTGGGTAGATTGATCGTCAGCTGTGAGTAGGTTTGCTAACCAGACTAACTTAGTTATGTCCAGGCACTTCATCAGCGGATACAGGAGTTAGAAGAGGGAAACGCAGCGACCAAAAGTCCACGAAAGACACTCTCATCAAGCAATGTAATTCCAATTTCTGCATCTGAACGCGTGAGCGACACAGACGGTGGCGGGGCAGTGACAGGACCCGATGGACAAGCACTTGGTCCTTTTGAGACACAACGTGGGACTTTGCGACCGTCTATAACCCGTCCCCCGGAAGATTCAGCGGTTGACCCTTCATATGCCGATAGACATAATCGCCGCAGCTCGTTTGACTCAGCCAGTAATGTTACCGGCATGGGTGCGATGGCGACTGTTGATGACAGCGAGAGGTTTTCAAGTCAAAGTGCTCAATACTTTGGCAGCTCATCAACTGCGTCGTTGATGTGTTTATTTACTCGGGATAAAGAACAGCAAACCACTCCCACACCCTTACCACAGAGCTGGAATTCGTATCCCCAGAGAGAAGCTGGGGACCCACAACCATGCAGACCAGACTCATCATTCAGAAGATGTGATGATTTTATACTGCCGCCACGCGACTTTGCCGACCATCTCCTCGGCTGTTTTTGGGATAGGATATACTGCATTTATCCATTCTTTGACAGACCAGCCTTTCAGGAAGCATACGAAAATATCTGGGCGCCGACGAATCGTCCATTACATCAAGTCACGGAACTCAATGTCGGGCTAGGGGATCGTGTGAACTCGGGCCCTAAATCGATCGTGTTCAACTGTGCTCTCAATACTATGTTCGCACTCGGGTGTCATCTGTCTGAAACCCCAATTCAGGATCGCGAGATATTGGTAACTCAATTCTTCTTGCGAGCAAAGCATCAGATTGGACTAGACATGATCGATATACAGTCCATCGGTGTTGTCCAAACGCTGTTAATTGTCGCCCTGTTCCTGCAGAGTACGCCATATCCTCATCGGTGTTGGAACTCGATAGGGACGGCATGCCGTCTAGCCTTGGGTCTAGGATTACATGATGTACAATTGGAGAAACTTAAGGGTCCACTGGAGCAAGAAATTCACCGGCGGACTTGGCATGGCTGTGTTATGATGGATATGTACAAACGCCCCTTGTCCGAACTTCCCATCAATTCGAATATCCGACTAACAAACGCAGGACTGTCAGTATGACATATGGGCGTCCTAGTATGACTACTCATATCGAAAGCGTACCCTTGCCTGGGATGCTTGACTTGGAAACTCGCCAGGAGACAGAAGGACCGTCGCTCGTTTCTTTCTATCTTTCTACGATTAAGCTCTATTATATCTTGGATCGGATTCTTTCTGATGTATACAAAGCCTGGCGCGGCAGAACTAAGGAGTCCACACAAGAAGCCAAGCAGCCCGGTCTCGACCTGGTTATCCAAATCGAGAATCAGCTCTTAAAATACCAAGCCAGTGTTCCGCCTCATTTGAACTGGACAGTCCCCTATTTACATGTGCCAGAGTTCCCAAACCACTTGATCTTAGAAAGGCAGCGCAATGTTCTTCATTTAAGGTACGCAATGGACCAACTTACACGAATCCCTGTTGCTGATTATAAGCAGGTTCTTGCATCTCCAGATACTCTTGTATCGACCAATATTCACACAGCTCTGCTTTGAGGAGCAACCTGATGAGCTTTTATATTCAAACTCTGATTCACTACATTCATTTATGCTTACTAAATGTGCAACTGGGTGCATTCAATCGGCAATCAATCTCATTTCTCTTGTTTACGAAACATACAAAACATCGAAAACAGATACATGGTGGTACAATGGCTTTTGTAAGCATAAAACGTCGGGTCCGCCGAAAGAGATATTAATCCATACATAGATACTTCCACCGCTGCTATGGTTCTGATTATGTGCTACAAGTGTCGTGCACCGATGGATTTCGAAAAACTCAACATTGATTTGACCTGGCAAAAGGCTGAAGCCATTTTGCAAGACATGGTGTCTTTTAGCACATCTGCCAGAAATACATTAGGCTTCCTTCAGACAATTCGGGCCCAATTACTCCCGATAGTGGATCTCACTGCAAATTCACAGCTGAACAACAACCACACCTCTCGGGAGCCTATTCTCGGACAGGACGGCACGGAGACACCGGCTCTAGTGAATCCAGGACAACCATTCAGTTTTGATGGGGCATCTTTAGCCGATGAATTGGGATTTTTGGGATACTTTGAATTTCACGAGATACAGGACTGGCTTCCACAGGCCGGTTGAAGGATTCCTCTTCCGCATGTATCAAAGACTATCCTTCGTCTTTTGTCTGTAATCTACTTTCCTTGCTATGAACAGGGACCCAATCGCCTATCAGGGCTAGGAAATCACGCGAGATTATCAAAGTTACAGATGAAATCCCGGTTATGAGATCTAGTGCAATCCCCTGTTTCCCACAAAACTCTAACACAAAGTAGCTCCTCAAATCTCCCGTTAATCTACCAGCTGCGCAATAATCCACTTTGTGATGACATTGGTCGTCTGCCCCGGTGGACGCTTTGCCAAAAAATCCATGAGTGGTCCATCATGGGCTTCCTTTTCTGCCATATAGCCGGTAACTGTTGCTTTGCTTCTCCTCCTGAGTATATCCAGTAATTGGACGTCATGATCCCTAAAAACCTCTTCGGTGCCAGTTGTGATAAGGATATTGCATACGGAATCCAGATCGTTCCACCATTCTTGTGGAACATCGAGGGCCATGCCCCAACCCTGCCCTTTAGAAATTTCCTCATGCCAGGGTGAACCTTGAACAAGCAACTCTCCCCATTTGGCCACAACCTCTTTCCCAAGAACGTCTACACTGAGCTTTCTCTTGAAAGATCTCGTCGTGAGGTCCAGGGATGTGAGAGGAGATACTAGAAAGCAGCCTCTAAGCTTTTCCATGGGCTTGATATGAGCGCTCAAGTCTGCCTCGCCAGGGTGAGGATGATGAAGATGCGACAAGAGAGATAGTGCAAGATGGCCTCCGGCAGAGTCACCGCCAATAATAATCTACATGCTGATTAGACAGGGATTGTGTCTGATGAGCGAATACTTACATTTCCAAGGGCATATCCAGAGGCAAGCAAGTGCTCCAAGGATACAATGGCTTGATTCATTTGGCGGGGGTAGGGTTTTTCGGGAATCAAATCTAGACATTGTCAGCTGCATGGTATTGGGCAAAGCAATAGCAGGTTTAGCGACCATATTCAAGTATGCATATATTCAATTGTATGCCCGTCTTCGTGGTTTCGTCTAGGATATGTGCCATCCAATCTAGGTGGCCCGGTGAGAGAGGCATAACGTATCCACCACCTAGAACTTGTTACTTGGTGTTTTTAATTTGATCTTCGAGTGAGGCTTGCCATGGAAGAAGAGAAGGACATTCTTTCCTTGATCTTTTTTAATCCACAAGAGTCGTGTCTCTCCGTCGGTTGCTACTTCGATAGTGGGCGTACGTGCAGCTTCTTGAGACCAGGCTATATACGTATCCTTCGTTCCCGGGAGGATCGCTTGGATTTGATTTGGCGGTATCTTGGCCATGAGCGGGCGTGCAAAAGCATTCCATAGCGACCGACGAAAGGGAAGTTTATGATACCATGCTCGAGCAGCTGCTTTTGCGACATTCCAAAGTCCTGTTGGAAGCAGGCAGAATGTGAAATTCAGAAGAAGCCCTAGCCCAGCTAGGGCCGAGAGCTTTTTAGGTGCCATAGCTGATTGTTAATCGGTTCAACAGCCATGCATAAGTACCATGTCGGAATTGTTTCTCACAAATCAGAGTCTTCACAGAGCAATTGGACACGCTATATCAGCTGATACCCCCGCAAACAGCCATGATACTGGAGAATGAGGGGAAGCCCCAATGATCTGGGGCCATCGGAGCGTTCCGACCGGGCTGCGGTTCACAACCGACGATCGCGTGTTATGAAACCTCGGTCTACGAAAGCAAAGAAATACGCCTATTTATTTGCGATATCTCCT
Organism: Penicillium crystallinum; assembly: GCA_027569675.1. Taxonomy (NCBI): domain Eukaryota; kingdom Fungi; phylum Ascomycota; class Eurotiomycetes; order Eurotiales; family Aspergillaceae; genus Penicillium; species Penicillium crystallinum. The sequence continues at coordinate 45,116 of JAPDKR010000069.1, forward strand.
ATGGGTTGACCTAGGTACTATTGATTAATCACAAAGCTATGACAGATAAACAGCAGACGGTGGTTCCATCTTACAGCCAGTTCGCCTGTATTGGTACTGGGCTCAGTGCAATCGCCCTTGGCGCAACATTGAAGCGATGGTATGGGATAGATGACATCAAATTCTTCGAGCGACATGCCGATTGTGGTGGTACCTGGCACATTAGCTCCTATCCTGGTACTTGCAATCTTCCAAATCTTTGACTAGGGATACTAACAACAACCAGGATGTGCATGCGACGTTCCTAGTGCCCTCTATAGTTTTTCATTCGCCCTGAACCCCAAATGGACCAAGTTGATGCCATCATACAAAGAAATAAAAGCCTATCAGGATGAAGTTATCGAAACATACTGTCTTTTAGAGAAGATGACATTCCGCACCGAGGTCCAGCAATGTATCTGGCGTGAGGACGCCTCTCGGTGGTTAATGATTATGCGCAACCTCGATACAGGCGAGATACTTCAACACGAGTGTCAGATTCTCTTCTCTGCCACCGGACAATTGGTAGAGCCCCGTTCATGCGATATTCCCGGGGCATCTTCTTTCCAAGGCAGTATCTTCCACTCAGCGCGGTGGAACCATGACGTCGATCTTGAAGGGAAAAATGTTGTCGTGATCGGAAATGGATGTGAGAATATCGGCTGTTCAGAGAGTCAATTGGAGATTTTGAAGCTAACAGCTCAGGCACCGCTGCCCAGATTGTTCCATCTATCGTGGACCGAACTACGTCCCTGACTCAGATCGTCCGCAGTAAGCATTGGATATTTCCAGCACCAAACTTTGAATACCCACCCATTCTGCTGTGGATCTTCAGATGGGTTCCGTTTGCCATGAGACTGCATCGCCTTCACGTTTTTCTGATGGCCGAAAATGACTTCCGTCTCTTCCCCATGACCAAAGCAGCAGCAAAACTTCGTCAAAAGCGTCGACAGGGCGTAGAGAAATATATGCGAGAGACAGCCCCAGAAAAGTACCACGACCTCCTCATCCCCGATTTTGATGTCGGCTGCAAGGTAAGCCTCCAAACACCCACGTACAACAAGAAAGCTTACACGAGTAGCGCCGAGTCTTCAATCCTGGCTACTTGGAGTCATTACATAACGAGAAATTGCTCTTGACTGATGCACAAATTATCGAAATTACACCAAAGGGATTGGAGACTACAGAGGGATTCATACCAGCCGATGTGATCGTACTTGCTACTGGATTCCAAACAAATAAATTTCTGCCATACACTGAGATCCATGGTCTCCATGGCTCCATTGAAGAACATTGGAAACGATACGATGGACCGGGCGCTTACAATTGTTCAGTTCTCAGTGGATTCCCGAATTTCTTTATGTTACTGGGGCCAAACTCAGCTACCGGACATACCTCAGCTCTACTAGCCTCTGAAAAGTGCGTGTTTTATACCCCAGTAACTCGATTTCCGCTGACCCTCTCAGCTCGGTGAACTACGCCCTTCGTGTGCTAAAGCCTGTTTTGGATGGAAAGGCGGCTGCCATTGACCTCAAAAAAGAGGCGGAAGAAGGATATATAAAAAAGGTTCAGGATAGTTTGCGCCAGACGGTGTGGAACGCAGGGTGCAATTCGGTAGGTGTATTTGAGACTCGCTCAAATTTATATACCAGCTAACAGAAGCAAGTGGTATGTCAATGACAACAAATGGAATGCAATGGCGTACCCATGGACACAGGGTCATTATTGGTATCGGAGCCTGTTCCCCGTGTGGTCGGATTGGACCCAGAAGGTATGTGATATCTTTACACTTTGATATTTTAAGATGGACTAATTGCCTGTCTCAGAAAATCCAAAGACCCGCCAAATCCAACTCTGGGCTCATTTGGACAGCCGCTATTCTGATTGCGCTGGGAGGAGCTTTTGTTCACTCTCATGACATAGTTCCTCTATGGGATTGGCTTAGCATGGAAATGGGAAAAGTGACTCGGCTCTAACGTCACATCTGTCAAAATTTGTCTAGATGGGCCCCGCGTGTATCTTAGCCCCCTTTTGTGTTGTTTTCGAAAATTGTGTTTTAATCCGCTTGTTATTTTGAAGTTTATCAAAAATAGAGAAATTATATTTTCCACCAAGCTGCAATTCACTTAATTCTGGTTACGATACCCGAGTAACCCAAGCATACATCGTCATAAAGCTACTGAAGAACGAACAGTTGACAACACATGTGTCTTATTTCACCCACCACCAACCGATTCCTCCTATATGGCTGCATAAAAACCTCCAAAATAGATGGTCACACGAAAGGGTCAGTAAGTGACAAGCATAGATATTTCTGTGACCTCGGTATCGGCTATGTCTAACTGACTCAAGAGGATGACTTCGGGATAATCCCGACCAGCGGGACCATCCGATTCCCTACAGTTGCAGACTACCAAAAGGGTTATAACTACCCGTTTTATGATTCTATCTGTATACAAAAGATTATACAGCATCTTATATCACGAGCAACAAGATGAGACCTCACAAAGGCATCCTTCCAAGAGAGGGGCTCTACATCGACCCATGCGTGATACTGATAAAGAAGACTCTTCTACACCCTATATTTACGATATGGATTTTCATTGGCTCCAGGCTGAGTAATTCCCAGTGGCCCACACTCCAAGGACCGATCATGTACGGGACCATTTTGAGTCTTGCTCTCTGGATCAATGACTTCCTTAGTCACAAGGCCAGAAACAACTGGGTCGTGGACCCTGCTTGGGACTGGTCTAAAGAGATCGTTGTCGTGACCGGAGGTAGCAGCGGTATTGGCGCAAGTGTTGTTGAGCGACTGGCAGCCGATGGTGTGCGCGTGGTTGTGATAGATATAGTTCCAGCAACATCCAATCCTAGTGAGTGTTCAAATCCGAAAAAACAACAGTCCCCTATATGCTGACGACACCATAGATAATGAACTTGTATCATATTTCCGTTGCGATCTGAGTGACGAAACTGAGATTCGCGAGGTATGCAGTCGCATCAGAGATGAAGTTGGTCACCCAACTGTTCTAGGTATGTTGGTGCCCTGCAAACCTCGCATGCACTTGTACCGCAATTAATATATCTAGTCAATAATGCTGGTCTATCTCGCGGTCGGACTATATCCGAAGGCACATACCATGATAACAGTATCACTCTGCGGACAAATTTGCTGGCGCCCTTTCTTCTGACGAAAGAATTTCTACCGAATATGATCCAGCATAACCATGGCCACATCTTCAATGTCGGATCCATGAGTGCTTACCTGCCCCCTGCAGGGCTCGCTGATTACAGCGCTTCGAAAGCCGGATTGGTGGCATTCCATGAGGTAAGAATCGCACTTACATTCTTGGCTCATACAATGATTATTGAAACCAGGTGTCTAGGCTCTGGGTATGGAGATCAAATATCGCTATGGTGCACCCAGAATTCGGACATCAATGGCTGTTCTCAGTTTCACGAAAACGCCACTCTTTAAGGGAAAGACGAATCAATCGGACTTCTTATTTCCTCTGATGCATGTGGACACTGTTGGCGATGCGATTGTTGATACGCTGTACAGCGGCTACGGCCGCACTATCTTTTTACCAAGGATATTCGGGTACTTCGCTGGTCTTGTGAGATTTTTGTATCTTGGAACTACATGGTAACTCTGCTAATGGTGTATAGCGACAAGCGCCTGACTGGTTGCAACGATTAATACATGCGGGATCGGAGTCACTCAAAGTGGATTTCCAAGGACGACAGAGGATTAATCCTACAACAGGAAAGCTGATGTAGTTTTTCGATGCTGTTTGCGATTTTTGTTTAATGTGAATAGCTTGCAAAGTTGAATGGTGGAGTCATTGAACCACCACTGTCGTATGTACTGCTATATGTTGTTTATACAAATCCACCCTATGGGTTGGTCCTCGCGACATCTAGTTAACTATGAAGATTCCTCGAAGAGTTTACACCTGAAAGATAAGGCCACTAATCGGCCAACAGTGCAAACGCGACAAAATAAATCTTCAGTAAGTCAACCAACGATGTAGACCTGGAGTTGATACTTGAGCTCTGGACTGATGTTCTATCTAGGACTCTATAAACTTCCTAACTGGGTCTTAGAGCTTCAACTGTCAATTTAATGGCAATTTATCTACCATCATTACTCAAACTAAATAATCCAAAACTAGCTGCGGAGACATCGACCTGTCTTTCACACCCGGCTCATGGCTTAATCAAACCCATTACTTGAGCGACGGCAACGGATAACGCCTTGACACTCATAGTAGAGTCCAGTAACCGCTGGAACGAGATTTCCAGTCCAAATTGCTTGAACAACCAGTTCCGCAGCTCTGCTCCAATCATGCTATCGATCCCGTAACTAGCAACAGAGCTGCCCTCGAACTCGAAGTCTTCAACCGGAACCAGAAGCATTCGAGATAGTTTGCTTATTACCACCCTGGCAGTCACTAGCAACACTTCGTCGGAACCCTTAGCCTGCGCTGCTCTGAGCTCACTACCAATGTTGCTGTCGCTCTTACTGCGGCCGCTGGACCCGGAAGTGCTTTTGATAATATCCTCCATGAAGGAGCGGATATGCAGGAACCGCGCATCGTGTAACCAATATGCGTCTTCCCCTGTATCGGCAGACTGTAGAGCGGATGCGAGATAGGCCGGCTCCAATCCGAGGATAATCTGAGCGCTCCCCATCTTGTCTGTTACCAAAGGATGATTGCGAGACGGCCGAGGAATTGACATGGCAGTTTCGAAACCGCGAAGCATCTCTGCTTCGTCAATTCCGTACATGGCCTTGCGGGAAAGTGCGACCTCAATATCTGCGTTCTCAGAGACAACGCCGACATCTAGAATCATTGGTAGAATCAATGATGTGGCTGGACTTCCGGCGATATATCGCTGCCACGCAAGACCATCCAAGTAACTGTTGCCAGCACAGTAATTGGCTTGGCCAGGATTGCCCATTGTTGCGGAGATGGAGCTCGTCATTACGAAAAAGTCGAGCTTGCTGCCCGCAGTCTCCAGTGCTCGATGCAGATTTTGTGCGCCGTCTCTTTTGGGTACGATAGATGCTTGGAATTGAGAAAAGTCCATGTGTTCAAAGATTCCATCCTAATGGTGACGATGTTAGTGCTATGAAACAGATGAGGCGTAATACCGACGGAATGTTTGAATTACCCCGAGCACCATAGCGGCGTGTACAACACCCCGGATAGGACGACTAGCCGTGACAGTCTTAATAACGGTGGTGACATCTTCTTCTTTTGATGCATCGGCTCGGTAAACATCAGCTACAGCTCCCGCTTGCCGGATGGAGTCCACAAGCTGTGAGTAGAATTATTGTTAGTAGCTCTTGGGGGATCTATTCATGACGTAGTTTGAACGTACCGTAGCTGCCTCGGGCTTGTCAGCACCAGAACGGGACATAAACACGAAGTCTCGCGCTCCTCGATCCATCATCCACCTAATGAGACTTCGCCCCAGGCCCCCAAGACATCCCACTAAGAGGTAAGCCACGTCGGATGGGAATTGCAAGCTCGCGGACGAGTCTCGTACCTGTTATATAGTTCAGAATCAAGATTAGAAATTTGGTACGAGTAATGCGTCCGGAGTAGGATAATTTTTTTCACTTACCGAGACAATGCTGCGACCGTATTCATATTTGAGAACTGTGGATCCGCCATTTTCCAATATTTGCTGGATACTAGAAAGGTCTTTGAGGTCTGCCACGTCGACGACAGTAGGGCTTGGGAGAGCGTCAAAAAGTGGGTTCTGCTGCAAGAGATTGATAGTGCACTGAAGCAATCCGCCCAGATTGTTTTGGTCGTGCTTCAGCAACGTTTCAACCGTTGTCGATTGGAATGAAGCCCCACGTGCAAAGGGCAGCACATCAGGACTCACGTCTACTGTGGTAGACGCGAGGACAAAGCGCCCCAGAGCCGGGATTGATCGCCAAGTCTCTTGACTCAGTGGAGAGAAGTCATGGGCTACTATGACCGTGGGTTGAATTTGCTTGTGTGGGTGCAAGGAATTGTCAACTCCATGGAGCCTGGGCGATAGAGACACCTGCACATCTGGGGATGGGGGAATTTCGGCGATAAGCTGTGCAAGATCAAGGTCGGTCGAGGCGACAATTTCTAATTGGAACCCAATGATACTCCGAAGCCTGGCAACAGCCTTGGCAAAAGGTATAGGACAAGGCAGAAGAAGGACTCGGTCTCGGGACTCGGCTTTCACCGTTCGAAGTAGTAAATGTACCGCTGGGACTAGGCTGGGCAAGGTTGTGGCGAGGATATCACCCGGAAGGCCGGAAAACACAGCAACTTCATGGATCTTCGCACGAACTGTTGTAACAAACGAGTCCGAAGAGTAGATTATGGCTTGTTGGTTCACTAGATCTTTGTCTAGACCTTCACCAACTTTCTTGATTGTTCCAACGACGATTTGCAACCCAGTGTACCCAGTGCGTAAAGCATTCTTGGCTAAATCAACAAAATCAACTCGTAATTCAAGCTCATTATCATCGAGATCATCAGCCTCGTGTGGCTCGAAGACAACGGTATCACCGACACCAACCCGTCCAACCATTGGCCTATCATCGGAAAGAATGGTCTTCTCTAGGTGTGTGCCTGCCTCTGTGAAGGAGGCATTTAAGGACTCATTCGGGAGAGCCCGGGGGATATGAAGGACTCCCTTGTGTAACCAAAGCTCTGTGTCCGATTCTGAATCCTTTGTAGCGATAAGATTGGAGCACCTGAGAATCGCTTGCTGCAAGTCAGATGGGCTCACATTCTGATCGGTGTCTAGGAGCAGAATCTGTGCATTGGCTTGCTCCGAGCGCAGTGTGCGCAGAAAACCTTGACTCATTGTCGCCGTTGCCGACTTCCCTTCATTGGCACCCGACGTCAACCACAGTATTGGCTTTCCAGAAAGAAGAATGAACTTCAGAGCATCGAAAGTCTCCTCGCAGAGGGTGGAAAGCAAAAGGCCATCTGTGTCATAGATGATGATCTTCTCGAACTTGATGGTTTCGGCTGCTGTCACTTTGGAAAGGGCTTTTGTCTCTACAACAGCTGCACAGATCGGTAGTAAATCCTTGACAGCAAGCCGTTGGGTTTCATCGTCACGATGGAAGATGACCAGTGTTTCCGAAGACGAAGGATTGTCACGCTCTGAGTCAGGGTTTCTGAAGCAGTATAACAGGCAGGTGTCTGGAGTGAGGGGCGTGCGAGAAACTGAAAAGCTTAGCTGTGAGAGCTCCTGAGTCACGCTCAATTCATCTTCACTGGTCACAAGCCACATGGCGTTATGAGATTGTGTCAGGAGGTCTCTCTGCTCTGCGATTGTACCAGATTGGCCAAGTATGACCAGATCCCAGTCTTCAGACATTGATTCATTCGAGGCATGTTGCTGAGAACGGAAAAAGGAACATGTACTAGGGAGGTTGACAGATGAATCCTCTTGAAGTAAGTTAAGGTAATCTTTCTCAGAATCAATGACTGCAACATTCTGGGCGTTTGAGGCATGCGCGAGAACAGTACGCATTATATCGTTGTCTGGGCGACCGGCAAACATGATACTGCTGATGGGACACTTGTGATTGATGAGCTCAAAAAGCTTAGAAATAATGTTCACTTCAGAAGTCTCCGCTGACACCTGGTCAGAGATGTCAAGGGAGCCAGTCAGTGTGGTAATGTCGGGCTTCCACACTGTTTGCATATATGGCTCTCTAATGCGCTCCGAGTCGGCCTTAGGTGGCACTGCTGCTTCATAGGCAACAGACTTGAGTCCTTTGACGTCCAGTACCTTCCTACCCGTAGGTGTCACGAGTTGCGAATGAGAGTTGAAATACCGCCCGCTTAAATCGCTTGTCCAGGCAACGGCGTCTCCAACGCTCCCGACTTCACTCCCAGGAGCCCATATAGTGAGCTCATCAATTTTGATAGGGACCACGCCATGAGGCATTTCCTTATGCATTCCACGGTTGATTGAAATGATAATCAATTGGAAACAACCATCGATCGTCGACGGATGAAGCAAGTATGGCGACTCTCCGGTCATTAAACCGCTGTTGGGGACGATCTCTGCTTGTGCACCCGCATGGTGATACTTGATATCCGTACGAATCTGACTCAGAGCCTGAAAGCTAGGCCCGTATTCGTATCCCACACGCTTAAAGGCATCGTACCAGGTATTGCCAGTGACCCGGCGCATGAGATTTGATGTATCAACTGGGTGCTCCTGCTGCTGGGCCTGGCTTTCATCGCGGTAGTTGGTGCAGACCTTTCCCTCACAATGAACGGTCCACCGTCCCTCCTGAGAGATTGACCTGACGGCAAACGTATACCATGGGCTAGCTCCGTTAGTTGGTGACTTTTGCAGCTCGGTCAACTGCACAAGGATCTCAACTCCGTCGTCGGTGTCAGGAACGGCCATAGCCACATGAAGGGCGACGTCTCTGAAGGTAATACTATTGAGGGAGACCTCGCCCACGTGGAACGTCTGGCGCATTGCCTCATAGGCCAGAGAAAGATAGCCAGCAGCAGGGAAAACATTGACGTTACCAAGCTGAACGAAAAAGAAAACGGTTAGTCTCCACTGATAGCTATGTAAACGAGGGCAGGTCTTACTCGGTGGTCTGAGAGCCAAGGCACATCGCGGCTCCGCAAAAGATTCTTCCAAACTCTCGACTGGTTTGAAAGACCAGCTACCTCACGGCCGAGGAGGTCATGTCGGAGTTGAGCGGAGGAGCGGATTTCCCGACTCGCCCGAGGCTCAGCCCAGAACGTCCTTTCATAGTTCCAGCTGTAAGATGGTAGATCTGTAAGTAAAAACGGTGTTTGCGTTTTAGAAATACCATTATACCCTTGTGGCAATAGTACTTGGTTGACCTTTTCAACGGCGATGTCGTAGTTCAGTGTCCATAGGTTGCCCGCAGTGTGCAAAACTCGCACAGCAGTGTCTTGGCCGCGAATGAAGGATGGAATATAAGTGTATCCAGCCAGGTGATTGTTGGCTTTGCAAATCTGCTTGAATGGCCCTGCAAGAGAACTGTGGGGGCCAACCTCAATCATGATAACGTCTCCACCCTGGAGCACTTCGAGGTTGCCTAAGCCAGCAACAGCCGTATCAAAGAGAACGCGACTGCGAAGATTGTCGCTCCAGTATTTTGTAGAAACAGTGTCGTCAAGAATCTCTTCCCCTGTAACCGATGATACCCAGCTGGCTCTAGGACAGCGTCGGTCCATGAACTGCGCTGGCTGGGCGAACATCCACTCATCAAGCAAAGCATTATAAACTTCCGAGACCGCACTCATATGTGGTGAGTGATATGCTTTTCCTGTTTTGAGCTCTCGGCAAAACACTTCATTCTGGTCGAGTTGCAACTTGATCAAGTGAATGGCTTCGATGGATCCACTAAGTGTCACGCTGGCTGGAGAGTTTTCGCATGCAATAACGACCTCATTGTTAGCTAGATACGGGTAAACTTCGTCACGGCCTAGTCCGACAGCCAGCATCGCGCCAACAGGAGCATGGTGCTTCACTGCATAACCTCTAAAAAATGCAGCGATAATGGCTTGGGCAGCAGAGATACGACCTGCAGCATAGGCGGCTGCAATTTCCCCCGATGAATGGCCCACTGTGGCCACGGGAATGATGTTCCACTCAGCGAACAAGTCCACAAGGGCAATCTGCACCGCCGTGCAAACCGGCTGGGAAATCTCAGCCTCGTTGATCCGACTCGTCTCTGTAGGATCCAGCAAGGTCGCTTCAAGGGTCCATGTAGGTGGTTGAGATTGACGTTGGAGAACACGGTCCATTCTTCGAATGCTTTTCAGGAACGAAGGGAAGGTTTTCATGGCTTGCGTGCCCATTCCAGCCCATTGGGCACCTTGACCTGTAAAAATAAAACCGACCTTTGGAGTGTCCTTGGATGATTTGCCGAATTGGAACGAAGAGAGGTCAAAGTCTGCATCGATGGAATCCTCCGAGGCTACTGTAAAGGCTCGGTGTGGGAGCTTCGTGCGACGCTCGAGAAGAGTATAAGCGAGATCGGCTAGATAGAACTTACTAGCCACTTTACCGTGGGCAGCAATGTTCCTTGTCAAAGTTGCCTTGTCGTGCGCGGAGAGCCCGACAAGAAACGGCCGTGATGCTGAGTGGTCATATGGAGCGTCCTTCTTGGGCTTGCCGTGTTGATAATGAGGATACAAGGAATCGATGCTCTCCACAATGACATGGCCATTAGTACCGCCATAACCAAATGACGACACACCAGCTCGCCGCTCGAGGAATCCAGACGGCCAGGGCACGGTATCTCGGTTTACCTTGATGTTCCAGCCCTTTTCATCAATCGCTGGATTCAACGTTTTGAGCCCCGCCACACCGGGCACCACACCGGCTTCGGTCATCATCACTGCTTTCATGACCGCAAATATTCCGCTGGCAGCCTCACTATGTCCGATATTTGCCTTGATTGCCCCAACAAGGAGTGGGCTACCCTTGCTGCGGGTGTCATTCATGGCCATGGAGACGGCATGACTGCGTGACGGTCAGCGACGTTTTATTTTTTCTTTTTCCCGCAAACCAAAAGACTGGTTAACTGACCTTTCAATGGGGTCACCGACTGGCGTTCCTGTGCCGTGACACTCTAGATATGCGGTTCGTGAAGGGTCTAAACCTGCGCGCTCGTATGCAGCCCGTACAACTCGTTCCTGGCCCTTTTTGCTTGGGTGGGTGATACCCATTCCGGGAACCTTCCCGTTTGTGTTAACAGCAGAAGAGCGAATTACGCCTCGGATGGGGTCACCATCCCGGATCGCATCTGACAAGCGCTTAAGGTACAGGGCCCCAGCGCCTTCGGCCCTGCCATAGCCATCGGCCGATGCATCGAACGTATGACATGTAGACGTGGGAGATAAAATTCCCAGCTTCGCGGTGTTCATGTGTTGATCAACCGTCAAAATTAGATTGACGCCACCAACCAGGGCCCCTGCACAATCCCGGCTACGCAATGCGTGACAAGCGTTGTGGATAGCGTAGATTGAGGAGGAGCAAGCGGTATTGATTGTAAAGCTAGGTCCGTTCAGATCAAATACATTTCCAATACGGTTGCTTATCAAGCCAGGGTCGACTCCGGTTGCGGCGTAGTTATGACGGAAGTCAGGATCGCGGATGGACATCTGCTGGTAGTCACTTGTAAAACTGCCGACGAAGACAGCAGTGTTGGATCCCGCAATCTCATCGAGTGACAAACCAGCAGATTCAAAGCACTCATATGCCACCTCGAGCATTTTGCGTTGCTGCGGATCAAGCCACATGGCCTCCACTGGGGTCATATTGAAGAAGCTGGGATCGAAATTCTCGGCAGGCTGGTCCAGAAAGTATCCTCCAGCTACGTTGAAACTTCCAGGCCGCTCGAGATTTGGGTGCAGGTAGGCATCGATGTTGAATCGTGACTTGGGGACGCGTGGTGTCTGGACGGAGCGTTTGGACACGAGCAAATCCCATAAAGACGAGGACGAATCAACGCCACCTGGGAGCCGACATGCTATATTCCAAAATTTGAGATTAGTGGGATAATATTATTTCTAGATTACTCTGGGCCAGATTGCTCACCCATGCCAACAACAGCAATCGGCTCGAGGTTGTTATCCTCGGGGGAGGTTTCGAGAAGCGGCATGTTGAATCAATGCTTGTATAACCAGAGATAACAGACAATATATATTTCATTCAAATCAAACTGCATGGGAATACTGGGACTATTGAGAACTTTATGCTAACCCAATTCACATTAACTGGAGTAATTTTGGTCTATCATGACTTGGGTATTCGGGATGCCGTACCCTACAGTTCGGTATATGCCCGATCCAACGAGACACCATATCCGACTCCGGTTGCTGCAGCATTCCTGGTTTAGGAGTTCGGTCCGATTCCGCCATCACAGCAAGAAATTTGCGTTAGATTGTTTCGGACAAGCCCCGAACGGTCCGAGGAAACGAAATTGTGGCGGACAGTGTAGGCATGAGTTCCACGAGAGGGGTCGTCTTGTCGAAAAGGGTTCAAATTTGTGTCAATGTCTCAAAATTATTTCACTTTCTGATCTACTTGTTCCAATTACTTTTTTACCATGCTCGCGATGAATGTGTGGTTCCTCTCTCTTGCCGCTACCGCAGTAGTTTTGCTATGGGGTATAAGCATTTGGAATGATACGGTCAAACAACTTCTGATCACCACGTACTTTCGTGAATTCGAAGATGGAACACCTTTTTACACTAGCTACACAGGGTTTCCGCCACTCGACTTTCCTGTTGCAGTTCTCGTTGCCTTCTTCTACTACGGGACCAACGGTTCAAACCCAGGATATCAACACTTCCTGTTGGATGCATATGCCACGCTTCAGTCAGGCTTTGTCTGGCTGTATGTTGAGTCCTGTCGTCCTAATGCATCGAAGTCCAGTCTTGTCGGGCGGTAAGCAATGCTCTACTCTCGTAGTATTCTCTCAATTAGCTAGGAAAACAGAAGTGCTAATCCAATTTCTTCGCACCAGCCCCATAATATGGGGACTCATGTGGCAGGCTTTTGGTGGCGCTATTGCCTGGCCACTCTATTTCTTTTTTCATATCCAATGGACACAGAGCGAACCACGTAAGATACAGCCATTGTTGCTGCCATCAGCTCGAGCAATTCCCTTGAGCTTTCTTGCTGGGGCAATCTTTCCGGCAGTTCTAGGAATGATGACCGCATGGGTCGCCCGAAGTTCTCACGCGCATCAGCTTATCCTGGCCGCATGGCAACTAGACCCAGTTTGGGTTGCAGTCTTTCATGCCACTTTCACGATGCTTTTTTCTTGGCTTCCTCGCCGCAAGGAAGATGCGCGGGCTGCCATTTGGTGGACTCGTGTCTCGTTCCTCATTGCGGCTACAACTTGTGCAGTAGGCCATCTCTACGTTTTCGGCAGCATTCTGATATCCGAGGACGAGAGGCTGAGTTTCGCGCGGATGTATGTACCAAGACCTTTTACTGGACCCGCCGATTGTACAAACCAGCTCACTTGCGGACCTTGGCTTTTCCTGCAATATGACTTGATCATATACTCGCTTTCCGGTCTATCATGGAGTTTGATTTTACTGTTGCGCATGAAACCCACAACGAGCTGGATAAACAGATTGCAATTGTCACTTCTCATGCTTTTGGGGGCTATCAGTCTTGGACCGGGTACAGTGGTGTCGTTGGCTCTTTGGTGGAGAGAAGGCAAAATGACACAGCCGAGGGACGAGCATCTGCCAGAGATCAAAGTAGACTAGTGATCAACAGAGTAATACTGATATCTACCAAGCAATTCAAGGCATTCCATCACACTATACTATTTAGAGTAGCGTAACAAAGTACATACCTCACAAATGCAGGATGAGCAGAAAGCGGGGCTTGGAATAGTGGTGCATAGTCTAGCTCACATTCCCTTTATTGTCGAAAAGATGATTATTAACTAAAACTACCGCGATTAGCGACATAATTCATCAAAATCAAACTAGATCGTAGTCACGTTACTAATGACATTGTGTGACCCGTAGGACGCTGAAAGTCTTCTGGCTATCTATCTCACGTCAGTCCGGACTCCGGAAACTGCCCAGTTGCCCCGCGGGAGATCGGCGCTAACGTGTCTCTCGGTCTCGGTGGCCGCATCACATTATGAAGATGTTTTTCCCCACCAATATGGCGATTTCTCGGCCCGAACACCGCGAACCAGATTCTGCATTCAAGTTGCGTATGGTGTTGTTGGGTGTATGCTAGGCAAATGAACTGGATTTCGCTCATTGCCTTTGTATTTAGCTTAGTGACTCTGCTGCCGCTCCAGAAAAATGTTATCTGGACGCTATATTATTTAGCCAGTTTAAGTTCAAGGATCGAAAGAGAGTTTGAACGAAGAATAATTCCATCGCGATTTTGTTCAGTGGGAATGGAGTCGAGCACAATCCAAGAGGTTGATGTTGCTATAATAGGCGCAGGTGAGACAACCTGTTCTGTGTGAAATATATAGTTCCACGCAGACTAAATCGTCCTTAGGATGGTACGGTCTAGTCACAGCAAGAACGTACTTGCGCCTATGTCCCAACGCCAACCTGGTCATAATAGACTCTGACTCGAGCGTGGGGGGAGTATGGAGTGAAGATCGCCTGTATCCTAATCTCGTCGCCCAGGTCAACCTCGGTCTATTCAACTACACTGACACACCAATGCCAGCTGAAGGAGTCAACAAGGAGGGACAGGTTACTGGTCGGATGATCCACAATTATTTACAGCGATATGCAGAGGAGCATGATCTTCTACGTCGTATACGATTCAACACCTTCGTCGACAAGGTCGAGCGGAGGCGCCAGAACCCAAAAGGCGGCTGGCGCCTCCATTTTCTCCAGACGACGGATAAGCTCGACACAGCGAAGCTCTTAGTAGCCACCGGGGTGACTTCTATTCCCAACATGCCCGCCTGCAGAGCCGATGATGCTTCCATCCCTGTCGTTCATTCCAAAAATCTTGGTGCGTCTTTCAACGATTTGCAAAGTCCTAAGATCAAGCGAGTCATTGTCGTGGGTTCGGCCAAGTCTGCGTACGACGCCGTGTATCTGCTTCTGCGGATGGGAAAAAAGGTGACTTGGGTCATCCGTCCAGGCGGGGCTGGGCCTTTGGCAATTCTTCCTTCGAAGCTGCTTGGATTTTGGACCAGCATCGGTGTTGCATCTACCAGACTTATGACAGGACTTAGCCCCTCCATATTCAACACAAAAGGGCCGCTATACTACCTCCTTCAGGGAAACCCACTTGGACGCGGAATCACAAGTCTCTTCTGGGATGTGGTAGCATTCCTTAGTGATTTGCATGCTGGATATCATCTGGGGGGACATGTCGCCAGTCTACGACCTGAGATCGAGGGCAAAAGGTATGTCTCCTTTTCGATGCCAAACTCAGTAATGTGCAGAAGATAACCCAAAGGCGTCTCACAGTATCTTTTGGGCCAACTCCGGACTTGGTGTAGTCACATTGCCTGACTTCTGGCCAACCATTCGACAGGGTGACGTGACCGTAGTCCGGGATGACTTGGCCACAATCACCGCAAACAAGCTCGTTCTTGGATCCGGATCGATCGTAGAAGCGGAGTTCATCGTCATGTGTACCGGTTGGGGTGACCACTTTGCCATGTTCGACGATTCCACAAAAGCTGAGCTCGGGCTTCCTAGCACACGCGGTACAAATATCACCAGTGAGAAACACAGTTCGCAAGAAGTGGAATTCTGGAATACGGCAGATAAACAGGCCGAAGAGTCTGTGTGTGGAAAACTGCCTTTCCTAGCCCAGACCCCGGCAGTGCGCAACGGAGATATACTTGACCATCCACAAAGGAAATGGAGGCTTTATCGACGAGTGATTCCAATGGCTCTCGCCGAAAAGGGTGACCGGTCACTTGCTATTCTCGGCCAGATTCACACAGTGCAAACACCCCTTGTAGCTGAGATGCAGTCGTTCTGGGCCATCCTTTATTTACTGGGGAATATCGAGCTCCCCAGTCGGGACTCGATGGCGAAAGAGATTGCGGAGTGGAATGTTTGGACGAGGAGACGGTATCTTAGTCAAGGACTGAAGTTTCCATATTCGCTGTACGACTTTCTTCCGGTAAGTTGTGCATCGTTATTTTCCGAGGGCTCATATGTCTCGCGCCCTAGGTCAAGCTAATAAATCCAACATAGTATATTGACACTTTGTGTCAGGACCTGGGAATTAAATCACGGCGCAAGAAGAACCCGATTGCAGAGATATTCTCACCGTACCGACCAGAGGATTTCAACGGGTTTATCGATGAGTATCTAGCGGCCCAGAAGGAAAAGGCTGGTGGAAAGTGTCCAGAGCACGACAGTGCATGGACCGGGGCCTGCTTTGGTATTGGGTTGGGGATGGTCAGCTTGTTGCTAGTGGTGAACTGGGCGGGATTCTTTGATAAATTGGTTGCTATCTAGAATCAACAGCATATTCTTCCGAAAATGACATATCTGTTCGCTTTGATTAGCACAAAATCATAATCTAGCAATGTTGGATATCCAGAGACATTACTAGGCAGATATGGTCAACTATACGTGGTCATCAAAATGTCCCTTTCGACAGGTTGCACGATATATCTGTTCAACTTGGGAGTCGATGCAGAGTTAAAAATCTGTTTTGGTTAGGAAAGCGAGCCTGTCCACTTTAGATAAGGTTGCTTCAGCTAGTACAAAATCGAATCTTTCGATCAACTCGCATTCATAAGTTGCAAAAAGGTAAATCGTGTTGAGGGCTATGCTACCGAAGATCAGATAGAGGAAGATGGAGAGTTGATTGCTATCTAGGAATCTGCGACGATCTATCTCATATGGAGGGTTCATGCCTGAGACACCATAGCAAACAAACAGTAGACATTGACGTAAACCAATTCTCGTTCCTCGCAGTCAGGAGCACATCTAAAAGCTATCTGGTTGCATCCTATATTCTCTGTACCACAGTGCATAGAATAAATTCTTGATTGCTTGTAACTCATAGCGCAAAGACAACTTGACAGTCGGTCCAGATATTCCATCCTCGGAGACACTATTGAGATATGCTTGAGCTTTGAATCATCTCCTACTCAAATCCAGTAGCCGGAACCACCTTCGAAATGCGTGACTCAACCGTGATAACACGAGTTTCTTCATCAACAAGCATCCGACCATTTCCTACGAAGGTAATGTTTTCCAGGTCTCTGAGGGCTGGATCACCACTAAAGAACTCATGGGCTCCGGCTATTGGGATGCTTAGCAAAACCCAGAGCGATGGACTAGGGGAAGAAAGGCTCACTGCTAAACCCGAAAGGCACACTGACGGAGTCTGGAGCTTGCGTGAATATCTTCATCACGGGCTCATTGAGTTCGATGACTCCGGTGTAGCCAAAGCTAATCTCCTTGGAGTCGTCGGTGCTGTTTGTTAAGATGTGTTAACAATATGATAATCCCAAATATTAGCTCACGATAGGCACAAAAACATACGTTGCAATGGCCTTCATATTGATTCGTGCATGCTTTTGATCAGGGTCGAATTCAAGCCAGTCGGCACCAAAGACAATCTTGCCTGAGAACCGAGGCTCAAAGCCCTCGACAGTCTCGATCGTGCCAGTTGGGGTTTCCTGAAGAATCGAAGTCAGATGTACTTGTAGATCACGATCCTTCTGTGCGAGAGTCACCTACAAAATGCATCAGGGTTGAGCCGCTTTGACGGGCCCCTAATCCAAACAAGAGTCAAGCGTCAACCTTCCCGGTTAAAACTCCAAAGTTAAGGGGGCTAGGGGGAGCTTTACCGATAGGGTGCGCTGCACCAGCATTGACTTTCCAAACGATAGCCGGTTGGAGACTGGGAAAATTGAGAATTGAAGGACTCATTCTGGTGATGATGATGGTTGCTCGGTTATGCCTCCCACGCTGGTATCTGTACCCTTTGAGGTCAAAAGGCTACCAAGCAGTCAGATTTATATCTGTAATTGCGAATGTCTCGAATCTGAAATTGTTCTAAGACCCAATATCATGCAAAGCAACGTAATCTGGGCGCTCATCGCGGTCCGAAAACGAACGTGCTCGGAGATCGGACTCGGAGTGGAGACCGAAGCAAGAAGATAAGAAGTTGATGGCCAACATTGAATCTTCTCAATAACCGGGGGAGGGCAGTAGTGCTGATATCAGATGGCGATCTTGTCCGGTAACAGTGGTGTTCAGACCTTTGGGGCCTCCCACTCATAATGCTTTCTACCCCATATATGTGCAGCATGTAGTACAAAATGAGTGCTTCTCGCCCCCAATACTTCTCATATGCTGTAAGAAGTAAGCATTCCACAAACTGCCATTCATATTTATTTCTTCACGCCACGATGCTTTATTTGAGCTAGGCTCAAAAACCTAGCCAGTAACAGACATGCCTCCCGCTAGAGCTACCTAGGTAACTGATAGAGACACATATACCTTTCAATGCGGAGTTTCCTTTTTAGGTATGTAATCATTTCCTACCCCGCGCGCATAAAATAGAACACCAAAAGGTGTGAGGCAGGCTACAAGCACTCAACATCACGACAACTCTCACCTGGACAAGACAGACGGCAATTATAATGAGCAGTACATTCATGAGACATACCGCTTGTAATGTATGTCGGCAACGCAAGGTTCGCTGTGATGGCGAAAGGCCATGCTGCCGCAATTGCGCTGTGCGAGGCTGCGAGTGCACATATGCTAGGCCTGGTAGTCAGGGCAATTCAGACCTACATCGGATAGTCAAGGAGCTGAATGAACGATTGAGTATGTCGTCAACTACCATGCCAGTTTGCCCCGCGATTGACAGGCCAGAACTCAACTAAAGTCCTTCAAAAATAGAAAACGCGCTGGAAAGGCCCAAGGGCAACGATAGCTCCACATTTCTGGAAATGATTGATAGTCTGAATAGAGAGACGATCGAATCTTTGGTTGCCCCATCTAATATGGCATCAATTCCCCAGCCCTCTGTTGAGATAACAGCCTCCGGGTCAGTTTCCCCGTTCACCGGGAGTCTTGATATAATTTCTGGGCACGATGCTGCTCCAGTGCGAGTTCCCGACAATTTGGACCTGTCATCCAACAGTCCCTGGTCTACATACACTTGGGATACCTTGGATAGTTCCGCCCATATACTGCAGGCAAAATCCAATGAGCTATCATCAGCACTTCGTGGAACGGAGAGCAGTACACAAGATTCGATTGCAGCATTCATGCATACCAATTTCAGATGCGCACGGTCCAGCGAAGACGATATTCCACAAGTCATACTCAATGATCTGTAAGACCCTCATAACAAAGAAAGCAGAGAGGTGTATATCGCTAATATATCAATCTCCCAAGCTATCAATGCTATTTGGACAAAGCCCACGGAGGCTATCCGATAGTTGAAAGAAGTAGCTTCTTTACGAGGCTAAAGAGCGATCCCATGGGGCCAGAGATCCTCAGCCTCAAGTACATTTCTCTGGCACATGGTGCATCATTGTCTCAATTTCACAAGGACATGCACGCAACACTGTACCAAAAGGCCCGCCGTGCTTTTGATGAGATTGAGGGAATTGAGAACGTCACGAGTGTTGTTTACTTACAAGCTTGTATCCTTCTGGCTTTGTATGAGTTGATGCATACCCAGTTTCTTCGTGCTTGGAGTAGTACAACTCGTGCTCTCTCAATAGCCAAAGCTCTGGGCCTCCACCAGATGGACCAGGCCTTTAGTCCGTTTTCAAAACAAAGCATGCACGATGCAGCAGATGTAGAGGAATGGAGACGAGCATTTTGGGGATTGATGAATTTGAGTTGCTATGTTAGCGCCTCGGTTGGAATTGAACACGAGATTTCCTTCAGTTTCGAAGAGGTGAGCCATCTTGAATACCCTTTGAGCTTCTCATACTAATTTTTATTCAGATCACGACTCTTCTACCCGCCGACACCCCTTTGGGTATGCCGACAGCAGGTGTGGGGCTGATCCTTCAAGATACCAATCACATAGGAGAGCGAAACAATTCTCAAACCCATTGGTTGATCTTCTCTACGGCCCTCCTCGGGCAGTGCTTGGTCCATGAAACGGAATTGAAAAAAGAGCAGAATGGCGACAGCTCTGAATACAACTTCTGGATGCATCAGTATCGTCTTACCGAAAGCCTGAGTCATATTTCTAAAGGCTTTGCAGTTGATTCGACTCACATACCTTTCATCATGGACCCGGAGATTCTGACCATAAGCATGAACATTCAGGCAGCGAGCATATGTTTGGACCGTGCTGCAATTTCGGGTTTTGCCAGGAGCAATGTGTCTACATTCCCTGGGCCGAATGTGAAGAGCCGATACATGAAAGCTGCCATCGAGATCAAAAACATCGCTCAGCAGATGCGCCACCTCGATTTAGCCCGAGTGAGTCCCTCATCTTTCTCAGCTGTGAGAGAAGCAAGACCAGGAGGAAATTTGCAATTACTAACCGGTAACTTGCAACCCAGGTAAGCCCATTCATACCATGGGCTATACAAGTGGCTGCACAAATCTTTGTACGCGACCTTTTCCCTGTAGATCGAACAGGGGGTGATGGCCTTTCTGGTCCAATGGCCTCCATAGACTCACTGCAAAGTCTACTTGCCATTCTGTGTCAGATGAAATTACTTAACCCATTAGCCGGTTTTATTGAGACCCAGATTCGCCTCAAAATCACGGACGTGAAGGCGTTGAGCAATAATCTCCCAGTCGGATGAGTTTCTTGGGCATTGGATGGACTCATTTCTGGTCCAATGTTGAAACATTTGCGCGAATTCAAATATCTGCTATGCTGTGGGTGTGAGACTGATGAGCCCACGAAATCCCCACATCATGTAATTATAAAAAAATGGGAGCATGAAGAAAGAGAGTCACAATTACAACGAGGCCATGATTCCGTTTTTTCTTTCCTGCCAACATTGCCCGTATCTGGAATGAAAGTTGGTAATGACTCAAGATACCTAGTTACTGCTTGGTCCAGCAACATTGGTCAATTCGGTAAGAAGCTCCGTCCATTCCGGGGGCTCCGCAATGAAGTTTCCGCCCTGTTCTAGCAGTTCAGACCAGATGTCTTCTAACTCTCTGTCTCCATCATTTGCCGCTGAGCTGACTGGATTGGAATCAGGGACAGCAACTCCTGTGAGACAAATGTCAGAGTTGTCCTGTTTGTGAGATGTTCCGGCACAAGCCCCCTCTGTTTCTACAGGAGCAGAAATTGCGATGTTTGATGGAGTCTGGCCAGAGGCTGGAAATCCAATAGTTCTGGATTTCTCCATATCATGATACCAATGTTTTCGTAGAATCTCCATCATCGCGCTGATACCTTCGCGTACGATAGAGGAGGACTGTTGTGCTTTGCTTAGCATACGGCATGCATCGAGTACTTCCTCCCGCCGCTGATCCCCCATGATGTCGTCCCAGTTAAAACAGACATCCATGAGCAAAATCACTGCCGCCATGAATACGTGGTGCACGATTGACCACACCACAGAGCTGTTCGGTTTGAAACTGGGTTCTTCTTCGTCCATGATGCGTTTGATCTGAATAACCTTACGCGCGGATCCAAGACAGATAACGTGGGAATAGGATAGCAAGGGATCCCGAGCCCCGCGAATAACATACTGTCGATGCAGCCGACAAAGCCGGGAATAGTATCCCTGCTGGATGAGACAACGCTGCCAAGCAATGGCGGGCCTTTGTTTATAAAGCTCGCTAAAGCGTTGCCGATTGGTGAGATCGAAGAGGAAAAACTCCGGGAGCCTTTTATAGGCCTCATGGATCTTACGATCTAGCTGTAGGATCTTGCTGTAACTTACCTCGAGACCCAGAAAGTGATCAGCAACAGTCGCATCGGCAAATTCGCGACACACAACTGCTAGTTCCAGGCGTGCCAAGGTGTAGGACATTACTGTGGGAACAGAAGTTGGTTTTTCATCGATACTCCCTTCTGAGGCTATCTCGTCGTCATCGAGATTTGAAGGACGTTTGACATTCATATGGCTGGGGTGAATGAGGTATGTTCTTTCTTGTGGGCCACTTAGAAAGCTCAAGAACCTGCAGGTGCCGCTCGGATCAGCGATTAAACTTCACGGGCGCCGCGTGGCGGATCAGATTGAGAATGCTTACCAGTCGTAAGCAGTTAAATGCCACCACAGCCTTCGTTTTATTTCGACCACGACGGAGTCACAATTGTTGTGTCGCCTCTCGTCCTTGAAGCGGGGTAAATCAGTGCAGTGTAATGAAAGACTTCGGGCCTGGCCGATCATTGCCTCGAGCACAAAAAAACCCCGGACAGAGGGATCAATATCAATGTTCGAGACGTGATGCGCGACAATGATGGTTGCTTGAAGTCCTTCAATGGTAGGATACGCAACGTAATTAGCTTGCACCAGCGACGCCCCGACTAGGAACGCAAAGTCTCGACAGCGTTTTTCCACGTGGTCAGGAGACTCAGATGAACTCTGAATTTGAAAATATAGTGTCACAGCAAGGATGCTGAACAACAGTGCCACATGGCTCATGTTGACGGATGAGCCGTTCTTTATACATTCGTAGATACGATTGACTTGCAACTCCGCTCGGTCGGGAACGATGATGTGGTAGAGATAATTGATATAGTTCACGTAGTAACGGAGCAAGCCGATGACTTCGGTTTTTGGTGGGAGAAGCGCAATGAGATTGACCGTATCCAGGCCGTTGCCGGGCTCGGAGGGAGTCCATGAGGCGTCCCCATAATGATGTCGCGGCCCGCTGGGCGTTCCTGCGTTCGGTCGCTGAAAGTCGCGCTGCATGGCAACCAACTTATCTCTTAAACCCAATGGCAGAGCATCTGGAACTCGGGGACTCATCACAATTTTCTCCAGCCAATCGGCCATTGTCAACTCCTCCCTGTCCTCTGTTGAAGATTGAACATCGCGGGGCACGACTGTATTGCTAGGCTCAAGTGTTTCGCGGACGTCTGGTGGTGCAGCATTCGGGGGATTTGACCTGGTCGCATAGAGACAGTTCAAGCTGCGAGTGACGCAGTTGAAGCATGGGCGTTGTCGGTCGCACTTAATCTTCCTCGAACGACAATTCTGGC
The DNA here is from genome assembly GCA_027569675.1 of Penicillium crystallinum. Lineage (NCBI taxonomy): Eukaryota > Fungi > Ascomycota > Eurotiomycetes > Eurotiales > Aspergillaceae > Penicillium > Penicillium crystallinum. Next base: position 67,793 of record JAPDKR010000069.1, read on the forward strand.
AGGATAGGGGCTCTTGTCGCGATGATTGCCGGGTAATGCTCTCTTGGGCGTTGGTAGGGGGATCAAGGTCATTTTTTCTTTTCATATTGAAAGAGGAGGTCCGTTAGAATTTGAATGGAGCAAGAATTTGAACCTCATCTAGGGGCTGTTGCGGTGAAGGTATAGCAGATGAAAAGCCTCCGCGGAGGTCCGATCACCGCGGGGCCGTTTCGGTCTCCACTGCGGCTCCGCGGGCCGACCCATAATCTCGTTTTGGGATATTCCGTAGTTCTGCTGTTAGCATCGACCTCAGCATACCGTTCTAACGCCTCCACGGATTATATTATAAATACTTCGGGCCGCTTGCCAGATAAATTACATCCTCTCCTCAATCGCCCATAGGCGCAACCTACCGTTGCTCATTACAGCTCTGAATATACCTTATCATCGCCAAAATGAGTGAATTCACGTATGTCAAGGCGATCGTCCGTGAAATAACTATCTTTTTTGGTTTTTGCCTGCTAAACTAATAGAACCCAGACCTCAATCCACTCGCATCATAATCGGTGCTTTCGGTGCTATGTTCTGTACCGTCGGATTCGCCAATTCATTCGGAGTTTTTGAGGAATACTACAAAAAGAACCAGCTCGCCGACCAATCTCAATCAGCAATTTCATGGCTTGGTGCACTCAATGTGTTCTTTATCTTTGCAGGTTCAATTGTCACAGGGCCTTTCTTGGATATCTCTGGCCCCGAGGTATGTCGCGCCGCGTTCCCATGTTCCCTCGTTATCTATTTTTCTATATGGGTATTGACCATAGCCATTTCCTTCGCAGGTCATGTTCTGGATTGGGTCTATTGGCACCGTCTTTTCGCTAATGATGACCTCGCTTTGCAACGAACTATACCAGTTCATCCTCGCCCAGGGCATTCTTCTCGGTCTTTCAATGACTCTTATTCTCTGTCCTACAGTCACCGTTGTTGGTCAATATTTCAAACAACATAGGGCCGCCGCAATGGGAATTACCATATCCGGATCATCCCTAGGAGGTGTCATCTGGCCGATTGTGGTCCATGAGCTCCTTCAAAAACCAAATATCCGTTTTGGTTGGACAATGCGCATCGTCGGCTTCATCATGCTACCAATCCTTGTGATGGCGTGTCTGTGTGTTCGGCCACCGAGGCAGAAAGAGCACCAACGATTTCTTTCTCCGTCGGACTCTCAACAGTCGCAATTGCAAATATCCGCAGAAGAAAGCGCGGTCCCTGCTCAAAATGAGAAACAGGGCTCACCGCGCCGGTTTGATCTCTCACCGCTGAAAAATCCTCAAATCCAGCTTTGCTGCCTTGCATTCTTCTTCGTCTACTTCAGCATGTTTACGCCTATTTTCTTCATTACTAGCTACTCAAGTGCTCTCGGCCTCTCGACTTCGTTTTCCTTCTACACCACCTCCATTGTGAACGGTGCTTCTCTTTTTGGTCGGATTCTCCCTGGATTCATAGCTGACAAGTACGGTAAATTCAACTTCTGTATACTCGCTACACTATTCTCTGGGATTATTGCGTTTTGTTGGACCGAAGCCTCATCCGAAGCAGGGGTAGGAGTGTTCATCGCAGCATACGGCTTCAGCTCAGGAGTAAGTGTGACTAAGCCCCGAATTTACCCTCTGGTACTCACAGACATCCATAGGCAATTCTTTCTCTACAACAGACATGCGCAGCACAGGTCTCTTCGTCTTCCAATATGGGTGCTTCTATCGGAATTGTCATGGCGGCAACATCACTCTCGTAAGGGCCACCCGTCTCTTTGTGTTCAATGTGATGCTAATCAATACCTCTGTCTTATAGTGGTCTAGCTGGAATACCTATCAGTGGTGAGCTGGCGGGCAAATATGGGTTCCTAGCTCTGTCGATATACAGCGGGGTAACCATGCTGGTTGGAACAGCCATCCTTATTGCAGCTAGGGTTGCGCAGGACAGGCGACTGCTTGCAGTTGTCTAAAGGCAAACACGGGAATTCATATCGAGGTCATTGGTAAGGTGCTGGACTTGGATAAGTGTTTGATTATGGTGAACGGGGACTTCTGGTCTTTGCACTTATGTAAAGCTTTGTAATTGTTCGTTGTGATGCCATTGACACGAATTTCTGGAATCAGGAGGGTAAAGTCGTTCGAGGTGTACAGTCATATACTCGAAAGGTGATATTATATAAATGTAAATTACCTACCTAGGTACCTGGTAGTCTAATCCACAATTTTCGAGTTCAAAAAAAGTAACACATCAAATTTCCCGTACACCTAATTAACATCAACCATCACACATCTGAGCCACCGGCGTTATTAATCATCTAAACGTTGACAGTCATCGCAGTAAGCTGAATTTCATACATTTCCATAAATCTATAATAAATGAAAGCTAGGTCGATTATAACGAAATACCGAATCTATGATCGAGTCTAGCTTCTCTCTTCAAAGCTTCATATATATAGACTTCACCTCTAGCCAGGCTTCCAGTCCTTCCTGACCCATCTCTCTTCCAGTTCCCGAGCTCTTATACCCACCAAACGGAAGGTCATGACAGTAGTAGGGAGATGATGTGTTTACAGCAATCGAACCCGCTTCCAAGGACTTGGCCATTCTAATTGAGCGGTTCAAATCATTGGTGAAGACACTTGCATACAGACCGTAAATCGAGTTGTTCGCGCGGGATATCACCTCGGCCTCATCCGTGAAAGAGTTGACACAGGCGACCGTTCTATTTGATCAGTCAATTGTGTGTTAAGAACATGCATCATCTAGGGGAAGGCTGTCATACCCAAAGAGTTCATCTTTCATCACATCGCTATCCTCCGGCGCGTTGTATATAACAGTAGGTGGTACGAAATACCCCTGGGTGGCTGGTGGGGGCACACCGCCCATCAGAACTTCGTAGGGATCTCCGCTCACGCCTTCAAGGTACTTAACAAGCTTCTCGTACTGCTGTTTGTCGACCTGTGGCCCGAAGGTGACGGTCTTGTCCAACGGATCTCCAAACTTTCCGGCAATCTGCTGAATCGCGGCTTTGTACAGTTCAAGAAAGCTCTCTACGACACTTTGGTGTACGTAGACTCGTGAACACGCCATACACATTTGACCCGAGTTGAATACAATTGAGAAGGCTGCTGAAGTGGCGGCTTTCTGCAAGTCTGCATCTTCAAAGACAATGAGTGGACCTTTTCCCCTACATAGAAATATGTAAGTCTTCAATTCTCTGACGTCATGTGTGGTCTGAGTAAGGCCATGAAAGAGACATAAAGGCCCAGAGAGGGAGAGGGTATCAGAAAGGAGCTGAATATGCAACTCACCCCAACTCCAATGTGCAGGCTTTTAGATTGGACTCTATGGCAGCTTTTTGAATCAGTCGTCCCGTGCGAAGACTACCAGTGAATGCAATCTTGCGAATATCCTGATGGGCAGCAAGTGCACTGCCGCAAGGATCCCCCAGGCCCGAAAGAATATTGAGCACACCTGCAGGGAAGCCGGCCTCTTTCGAGAGTCTTGCGACCACTAGAGATGTAAGCGGCGCTTTCTCCGACGATTTCAATACCATCGTATTCCCAGCTATCAATGCAGGTCCGATTTTCAGAGCTATCATGAGCACAGGGGCGCTGTATGAGAGTTATGAATCATTCTATTCACGACGCCGGTTTCAGAGGAGAACAAAGCACAATAGCACTCACTTCCAAGGAATTATAGCCGCTGTCACGCCGTACGGCTGTCGTAATGAGAAATTGAAATGGCCCTGCGAGTTCAAGCTAGTAATGCCATGAATATCGAATGCTTTTCCGGCGTAGTCTACCTTTCCTTGTGAGTCAATTGAATAGACAATTTATCCCCTTTTATCACGTACAGCGAAGGACTCCTGTTGCCAGCCAGTGATCAGGATAGGTAGCGACCGGCTTCCCCATCGACACGGCTTCCAGCTCAGCTAGTTCGTCTTTATTGGCATCAATCAAATCTGCCAGCTTTAACATCAACGATCGCCGCTCCGATGCTAATGACATATATCAGAGATCACCTTCTAAAAATAAGTACTATGTTTTTGTGGAATGTTTCTCACCGTCGGTTTCCGACCAATGTGGGAAAGCGTCATGGGCACTCGCGACGGCTCGGTCGACATCATCGACACTCGCTTCATAGACATCTTTAGTCACTGTTTTGGAGATCGGGTCCACTAGCTGAAATTTCCGTCCGCTCGCCGAGGGAACAAACTCGCCGTTGATGAACAGACGATTCTCGATATTGCTTGTATCAAATGTCATTGTAAGGGTTGCTTTACAGCACACACGACTGTGATGAATCAAACTCAAAACTAGTGTTGCCTTTGAAGACGAACCTTCGAGTCTTTTTCAATTGTCTTTCTTTCGCCGTCATCATTTTGTATTGATATCTTGGTGAGGTGAGAGATCTTTCGATCGGCCCGTGATCTCCGACGTATATGTATTCGGCCCGAGCCCGAATGCCCGAATGCAGGTCAGACTAGTGAGTGTAGCCGAGAGTTGTTTATTCCAGAGCGACTGGCGCAACCTTTTTAGGGATTTGTATATCAGGTATAGAAAGAAAAGAACAAAATATATATTTCAATGTGACAATGAATCTGTTGTTTTTGGTTGTACGACATCTACTTGAGCTTCTTCAAACTATAACACTGCCATGCTGACATTCATCAATTCGCATAATTCGAGATGTTAGCAAAATTCATCATCTATTTATCTGGCTGAATGGGTGACCACTACTCCGTAGGCTTGAAAACATCTCGGTAGGATCTACGGGATCGGCGGGATCGGCCCTATGGAATTACACTGGTCTGTATGCTAAGTTCAAAAATGCCCACGACCAAACGAACATTGAGTTGGTAGACATGTCATCTTCAGCGGGATCCGACACACGGAGTCTCGTTGATAGTCATTCCGCGTGATACTTTTGAATGATGTCATGACAGATTTTAAGGTTGCACCCTATACGTCCTCTCCTTGATACGAAGGTGAATTGGGGTCAATTACTGGATAGCGACCATAGGGATGGTATTGCAATGCATCGTTCTTTACACTTATCTGTGCGCGATGCAGGGGTGTGTTATGTGTCTAGAGGAACAGGGTTGCGATTATGGTAGCGTGGCCAGGCAATTTCAATGACCCTTTGAGTCGCGAAGTCGCCATGTGGGCCTTCAGCCTAGATGATTCCGAGTCAGTACGTGGGTGGGAATCGAATCCGTGCAATAAAAAGAACAAGGAACTTGGAAGAATGCAGTATACCAACCCCGATTTCCCAGCGAAATGACCCCCAGACCTGGAATGTGGCCCATGTTCTCTATGGTAGGCAAACGTCATTATTGTGATGGTTGCTCTGACCCGGTGGGGCCGGGAGGTCCAGGCATCGACCTTTCATGATTTGCTAAACCTCTCAGCCTCATATGGTGGCTTGTCTGAAGGAATTATGGAGAAGTAGATATCACTCAAGGGAGGTGTTGAGTGGCTTTCCTTTGCTTGGGGTGTAGAGTCCAACATCACAGTTCAGGAGGAAGGACCCGGAATGTGGCATTCCTTCAAAGTTCGAGATCGGCACAGAACAGTTGACGGATCTGGGGAAAGTGCGACCAGGTTTTCCTGGTTTTTTTCAGTCAGCCCTGCAAGGTTCCGGCCACTGCCGGTTACCCAATATGGTCCCTAGGTGATTGTTTCTGAGTATTTAATATCCACTCCCCCTTGCACAAGATTCAAGACTTCATAAGGCTGATAATAATACTTGATCCTGCGGTCGTCGCGTTCCGACCATGGCAACTGAGGTACAGCCCTGCTATTCGCGCTTTTCGCAAACCTCCGTGGAGGAGACGCGACTGCGCATGAGCTCGCTGGTGAGTGACCTCGTACCCGACCCCCGGGCACGACTGACAGAAGCAGCGTCGCAATCCGTGTCGGCGCCTCGTCGACCGCGTTCAACTAGAGTATTATCGCTACGAGGTCACGTTCGGACTCTACGTAATGACCTCTCGAGAAAAGGCCGTCGTCAATTCCGTCGTCACCATCTGCATAGCCCTCCTCCTCTGGGCTCTCCTCCAATATTTCCCATCACTAATACACCGCAAACTCGGCAACGCGCTTCTTCTCGTCGAAGGATCATAACGAAACACTGGGCCCGCGAACATCCTTGATGAGCATGATGATTCTCTCCCTCACGACTTGTGGAGCACGCTTTGGACATTCATAATCTACCGGAAGCCACTGTCCCTTTCCCACCCGTGTGCCGCCTGCTCGCGCGCACTTCCGAAGTCCACGAATTTCTCACATAATATAATGTCTTACTGCTCTGATTCCCAGTCTCGAGCCTGTCCTTTTAGCTAGTTAATGATCGATTGCATTTAGCGTTTGAATGCCAGATTCGTTTTACTCCGCGCTTGAAGCCAAGTCACAGTCGTGCATCAAAAAATTAACTTTGTATGGCAATTTCAGCATACTTAGACTCACGGTACAAGAGGTTTTATCATCAATACACTAAGTAACCTTGGAAGCCTGCGATGCCACGGTTTATTGAGTGTTGGTGTTTACTCTATTCAACAATATACTCCGTCTGATAACATCCGGTTTCCGCTCGGACCTTGACGGCAAAATCGGAACATTGGCCTATTCCCGAAGCGGTGCCGAGTTCCGCCAGAGAAGATTTTTAAACTTTGAAAGGTAAGAACCCAAATCCGAATAGTGTCAATACATGTATCTTTGGGCTATTTTACGGACTCTGTATCTCATATTACTCAGGTCATCTCAACATAACATGCCTCTGGAACAAGTGACAGATTTGTTTAGAGACTGATATCTGATAGCTTGGATGAGAAAAGGATGTGATATCCTGTGGGTGATCTCACATTTCAGACAAACCTTAATGTGCCGCCTCTACTTCGTACTCAATTTCGAGATTTCGCGAAAGTCCCATTGCTTTGTAGGGGCGTGGTGTTTTGCGTTGTTCTTTTTATTTTTGTTTTCAATAGTTGTGCCTTTACGCCAATTAATCGTGCCAGCGCACCCATAACCGATGAGGGTTGTTGTGACCCACCTTGCGACTTTCGGGGGTAGCTTCTTTATAATGGGCCCATACAAAAGCTACAGGTCCCAAAATCCGGGACAATTCTACCCAAGCCTGCTATATTATTGCCACAATACACAAGTTATGCATGAAATGCTTGAGCTACCTACTCGCTGGTATCGACCCAAGTACTCCGTACTGCCACAAAGAACAACAAAATGATCTGCACCAACTTGAAAACTTAATTTCAAAAGACAATGATTGGAAATTAAATCGATTATTCACATTCTTATATAGAAAATAGATAGCCAACAAGATCTATGTATGTAGCTCTGAAACCCGAGGTTCTATATCTCATTTGAGCACTTGGCGGTGTCCAAAACACCTTCCCGGGTTGCCTCAACAATAATCAGTTTGGCATGCTCTTCACTCCTAATTTTCACCTTCACAGGGAATGGCTCGTCCGTGCGATGATGGTTGAGTCGATGGGAGTCAAAAGGACCGGCCTACTATGAGTGTTAGTCTGGAGCAACTATGAAAAATGCGATCGATCCCAAACTTACCGCTGCATAGTCATAGCACATCACCAAACGAGCGATATTGATGAAAAGCCCTCTTTGCGCGAGACGATATCCCACACAGATACGTCGACCACCCCCGAACTGCCACAGACCATGGGCAGCATCCGTCTCATGCCCGTCAAGCCACCTCTCTGGCTTAAAGGTTTCTGGTTCTTCGCACTCATTACACACGGGAATGCCATTGATGACAAAACCAACACCAGCTGGGAAGTGATATCCTTCAAATTCCATATCGGTCGTCAGCACATGGTCTGGTGTGAATGGGAAAATCGGCCTCCAACGCAGAACCTCCTTAATAATGGCGCAGATGTATGGCATCTGCTCCATATCCGCGATGACAGGTAGCCTCAAGATACCGGAGTCGGCTGCACAGATCCGGTCCACTTCCATACGAGCCTTTTGGAAAATATCCGGATAGCACAAAACTGACATGACAAAGATATTCAGCGCTTCTCGAGTGGTATCACTACCAGCCTCAATCAGCTGCATGGCTACATACATGGCTTCTTGGTCGTCACCGGTGAACTTAGTATCCTCATGCAGGAGAACATCGCGGACAAATGACGGTGGCGCAATACCCGCGTCAATCTGTTCGCGCACCGGCACCCACCACGACCGGTAGACATCGTAATTCCACTGGCCCAACGTTTCCCAATGCTTGCGCCAGAATTGCAGCGGTCTTGGCAATGCGTCCAGCTCGGGGAACCAGTCGATCAGACTAGATCCAATGCTCCCTACGAAATAGGTGACCACATCTTGCAAGGCAGCCAGCTCTTTTCCTGTCTTGACCAAGCGCTCGCCTAGGGCGATGCGATGTACCACTGAGTTTGCATACCGGTAGTGATGGGAATACCACCTCTTGGGCTGGTAAAGGTACTCAGCTAGGAGCTGGGTGCTTTCCTGCTCCTGCCAGGAGGCATACTGCTTCAGCGCTGTGCCACTGAGCAAGGAATGCATGACACGGCGCTTTTCGGTCCATCCTGAAGGTGGCAGGAGTAAAGAACGACTATAACGACTCACAATACCACTTGCGACGGGCATGGGGGATCGGCCATTTGTGAGAGATCCCCTTTTGGCGATGATCTCGGCCACCACGCGTTTACTGTTGAGGAGGACCCATGTCTTGGAGCCCATGTGTAGGGTGGTCATTTCTCCATACTGAGCAAGATCTTGAGTCTTCATTGAGGGTCAGTTTGGATTGTATCCAGTGAGGAATGCTGCTCACAAATGTAGAGTCCGGATTATCACGTGCGGACTTCAGGGCTAGCAGACTTCCGAATATAGGAACTCCTTTGGGTCCTGGAGGAAACCGCCATGTTTTCCCTGGCGGTGCTCGACGCTTTCCAACTGGCATGAACACCTCCCGCAGGAGCAAGAATATAGTCCCCAGGCCTACGGCGATGCCCACCACCGTTGTGATGAATGGGTGGCTGGCAGCGTAATTGCCGAGTTGAGTATGTATTGATGATGCCATGACAGTTAACTTGTGGAGCAAAATCTTGGTTGAGGTAGCATCGCATCTCATTATGAGTCTTGTGTCCTTTTTCTGCATTGTCTGTCAACATCGGGTGCGTTCCGGTTTGTGGGGAACGGGGTTCGGATCGTTCCGCTAGTGACGCACTTACTCTTCATTTCAACATGGCGTTTGCCCCGACATCAGCCCATACCTGATTTCCCATGGCCTTTTGCTGAGATGAATATACTCACACTTCTTTCGACTATTGTGGGTCTCCTGCTGCTCTGGTATGTTCAAAAAGAGGCGATCAACAACATGACCGACGAGGCAACCGATTGGCTGCAGGATAAGGTTTTGGGATGGATGGACCAACCTCCAATGAATAAGATTGACACGCACCATCACTATGTGCCATCATTCTATAGTAAAGGTGTGTCCACTTCTAAGAAAGGGTGATAACGCACAATCTAACGGCTACTTCTACAGCAATTGCGAAGGCAGGAGGTGAACACTTTTCGCCTTTTCTTTCCGATTGGCCCAACTCACATATCTTAGGTGACCCTAGTGGATGGCCCACTCCATCTTGGAGGCCTCTGCAATCGAAATTGCTCATGAAACGGCTCGGTGTACAAACAGCGATTCTCTCTGTCACGGCTCCCGGGGCTTGCATCCTAGAGGGACAAGACTCATTCAACTTAGCACGACAACTGAATGAATACGGTGCCCAGATGCGAGACAAAGATCCTCAATCATTTGGCTTCCTCGCCTCGCTCCCAAGTCTCCTGGATACGAAGGCCGCGCTTGCGGAACTTGCCTATGCCCTCGACACCCTGCATGCAGACGGCGTCACCCTGTTCACCCGCTATGGCCCTGGCAATGTATATCTCGGGCACCCTTCGCTAGAGCCCATCTGGGCGGAGCTGAATCGTCGTAAATGCGTTGTTTTCGTTCATCCAACACACCCGGCCGACATAACACCCATAAATCGATTGCTCCCGCAGCCTGCCATCGACTACCCGCACGAAACAACTCGCGCTGCCATGGATATGATCACCCAGGGGACGCGGCGTAAATTCCCCAACTGCAAGGTTATTCTCTCTCATGCAGGTGGCGCATTACCGTACCTGGTGACCCGTGTCGCGACGCCAATGCGCAAGGCTCCTGATTTCGCGGTCAACTTCCGCATGGGCACCACGTATTCCCAAGTGATGGAAGATTTCCGTAGTTTCCACTTTGATCTGGCGCTGTCAACAGCGCCCTCTGTGCTAGACTTAGCTTTGAAAATGATCCCGCATGATCATCTTTTGTTCGGGGTATGTTGATCATGGGCTGATCCTTCTGTGTAGAAGTGCTAACTTCTTCAGAGTGATTTCCCATATGCGCCTATTTCAGCATATCCGGCATTTTTGGAAGACTTGGAGGAGTATGAGATGGATATTGATTTGAGGGAAAAGATAAACTTCAGGAATGCTCTCGAACTGATTCCGAGGTTGAAGAACTAGGTAGAAAGCTCTCTCCCGGCTGCTCCAAGTTGACTCATATTTAGCAAATGTGCAATTTCCCTACGCTTCCTGGCATTATACTACTTCTTCACGTCAGACTATCCCTTTTCCCTACCTAAAATCCGGATGGGCATCAGGTCCTGGTAGTGGACAACCCACCATCCAGGGGCGAGATTGTAGCCTCACGGGAGTCTCGAATGGTGTAAAACTTGGTATCAATACCCCACTCAACGTTGTGTCTCTCTCTAAGTGAGAGATTTACCCTTTCAATCTCATCACTTGACTATAGCCTCGGGACTCGGAATGCGCGATCTCAGGCGAACCTTCGGGTTGGTCCGACTTTTGGGAGATTTCTCGGGAGATGTCTCAGTGCTTGACATACCTAAAGGTACATTTTTAGATCGTGTGTATAGGAAGATATCTCTATTGACTCTCTTACTGAGCAATGATCACTGGTGTGGTTATATGACCGGTGTGGAGTAGCTGATAAAACCGAGGACAATACAACGTAGCTGCGAGGACCCGAAGTTCTGATAAACATGAGAAGAGGGTATTTTGTCTCAATGCGTGCCTGGTAATTGAAAGGATATCCTGGCTATCTATTTTCAACATCATTTTAGCTTCTGCATGATTCTGAGACTATCTAAACAACTCTCATATGGACGTACCTATATTCCGGTTGATCTACTCCGTACATGTTCACAGAATCCAGACGTCAAATCACTCACACAATAGAACACTGAAGACTCAAATTTAGTTTCATCATCTGTATCGGAATTCAACGCTGCCTTCACAGTCTTCACAGGTCTCTTGGGTGGAAGCGAACGACTAGACACGGGTACACTTCTCATACTAGCAGAGGTTGCTCGTCCATCTCCCCATCGCCTTGTGCCTCCTTCAGCTCACTATTCGTTTGCTTTACTCCTTACCTCATCACTGACCGTTTGTTTTCCACGTCGGCTTTCCAATATCTCGAATTGACACTATCTTGTCTGCTTTCCGCTGCCCGTCTTCTAACAACCCAATCATCAATTCAAAGGCAGTGAACTGTTCACGACGAGCCTTTGAATCCTCTAGAATGGAACATACTACTCATTCTGCCGGTTAGTCTACCACGGATATGCCATCTGGATTACGCACCTGACAGTCTCTAGCATGGCCGATGGCCGATCCTGCATTAACGCAAGAAATTCTAGACCTATTGCAACAAGCCACGCATTACCATCAGGTCAAGCGAGGCGCAAACGAAAGTAATATCCTCCCTCCACTCTTTGCACATCCCATTCCATCTCAAGCTAATCATCTCTCCAGCCACGAAGTCTGTGAACCGCGGTTTATCCGAAGTCGTTGTCCTCGCCGGCGACACCAGTCCACTGGCGATAGTGCTGCACTTTCCGTTGCTTTGTGAGAGCAAGAACATTCCATACGTGTTTGTGCCTGGTGAAATAGCACTCGGGCGTGCTTGTGGTATAAGTCGCGCGGTGGTCGCCGTCACTATCAATTCGAACGATGCTAGCGACCTTACTCCGCAGATCAGGCTGCTTAAGGGGAAGGTGGAGCGGCTTGCTATTTGATGCAAGCTTCGTAAGGGACTTTTGATCTCGTTTTTCTTTTCTCTCGGGGCTCTCGATGGCCCTTGGGATTGAGTCGCACTGTGTTATTCATTATCCGTGACGGGTGTCACTCTTTCGAGATCAAACCCACAGCTATGCTACTACTTGCTGAATGGTTTTTGCATCGTACTGGTAGATGATCTGTATGTAGACACAGTTCCCCGGATGTCTGTACTGTATTTTTGCTACCAATGATGCCCGGTGCGGAGTATGGATATTAGAAACTACGCCAAAATCGTTTGCTTTCATTTTGTTTTATGTAGCACATGAGTGAGAGATATCAGCTGCAATTTCCTGTCTATGAATGGAGGTGATTTGACATTTCAACTTATATCCAAAATTTGACCATGCGTCTATCGCCATTTTGATATATTAAAACCGCTATGCAAAAAAGGGCTATTCAAGAATCTAGATTTGTAGTTTGTACAAATGCATGCACATTTGTGAACCGGAGGTGAAGGAATCGAAAAGAATGGAAGATATCCAGATTTCTATCCACTCACAAGAGCATCGGGCGTCAGCTTGGTGGCGGTAACGGCAGCGCTTTCGCCCGGTGTGACGGTGCCTTCAGTGACAGGGGTCTCGGAGCTTTCGGGCTCCTTCTTCTCGTCGTTTTTGTTTTTGATTGGGGGCTTTGTGCCCTTTTCGCGCATCGCTCCACTTTCGAAAGCTTCTTCGGGCAGAGGTCGGATGTAAGGCTGGCAGATCCACCAGGGTCTTCCATATTCTGCAATAACTGCTTTTGAGCCCTTGAGGGTCTCATTGGGTTGGCTTTCAAACTTCTCAGGGGAAGCTTCATACTCCTGGAGTCCTCCTTTGACGGCCTTTTCAAGAAGAGCCAGTGTGTGCTCAAAGGCGGCCATGTCACCTGGTATCGATCTTGCGAGGGCATCTCGAACGTTGGTATGAGTCGCAACCATTGGCCGCAGGATTTGGAATAGGTGCCCTTGCATGAAACCGAGGCTTGGAGAATTGGACCTCTTGCTCTTCTCCCCCTTGCTGCGCTTCTGTTTCTTCTTCTGTGGGCCTTCTTCGTGGCCGTTCTCTTCGACGTCATCTGTTTCTGCAAACTCATCGATTGGGTCGGATGGTAGATAAAGCGGCTTTCTTTCGGGCACGGGCTGATCGAGAACGTATTTATAGATGATATCAAGGTATCGTCGCATGATGGCATCGACTCGGTAGCCACCCTTTCCATTTCGCCCGCGCCAATATTCCCTTCCTTCGGTACCAACTGGGGGTGGCTTGCTGAAAACGGACGGATCTGAGAGATTTCCTTCTGCGCTCATCACGCCATCAGCACCAGTGGCCTCAAGGCAGGTTTCGATGTCATCGTAGTTAAGAATATTGCCATTGGCAAAGATCACAGTGTCGGGGGGCAGGTTATCTCGCAGATAGCGGATGTAGCTCCAATCCGCGACTCCAGTGTTGTGGCCCTTTTGCTCGCGCCTGCGCCCATGCACTGTAATGATACTCGCTCCGGCGGAGAGAATCATCTTAGCGTACTCCAAGGTCTTCTCCTTGGTTTCCTGGATACGGAACTTCACCGTGACAGGAATCGAAAGCTCCGTATGCAAGCGGTGTACAAGTTTATAGATCAAGTCCCAGTCTTCTTGAAGGAACGCTCCATAGTGTCCCTTTTTCGCGATACCCTGAGGACAGCCAAGGTTCAGGTCCACGGCGTCGCAGTAGGGCGCCACATGCCGGGCAGCATCCAAGAACTCATCTGGATTATTTGTACAAAATTGGACGAAAAGTGGTCGATCAATTGCCGGGTTTCCATCAAGGAATAGATCGTCGTTGCTTCCTCCGATCGCTTTGCGTGTTGGTTGGAAATGTTGGTGTCGAACGCGCTCTTGTTCGCCAAACATGCGCGCATGGAACATAGGGGAGTATGCCAGTAGAGGCTTCGGATCGTTGGGCGGCATGAAGGATCGAGTGAGCATACGCCACGCCTTTGGGGGACATCAGCATTTTTTGCAGGTATTATGCTTGGTGGAAAAACTCACGAATTCAGATCGGTCAACCATTGGAGCAACAACATATTTCGGACTCCCGATGCTTTCATAAAACTTTCTTCCAAAGAGCTTTTCTCTAGGCTGAGATGCAGCCGCGGAAGTCTGCTCGACGGTGTTCGGCGGGGTTATTTCGGATGCCATTTTGGAGATATTTGACCGAGAAAAATGTCGAGAAAATTGGCCCAGCAGAGGGCTTAGCGGCTTCAAGATACCTATCTTGGCTGCTGCAAAAAAGAACCTGGAATTGGTCAATGATCGTCTATAGTCGCAAAGCAACGGAGGAGCAACTTTTGCGAAAAGCACAGTTATCTCGGTCGGAACTACAATATTCCGCCTTATCTTATCGAGCATTTCAGATTAGAAGTTACAATCAGGAAGTCTCCAGGACAAGATTGACCAATTGTTAGAGAAGACATATTTTGATGAAATGAGATGATGGATGACGAGGAAACAATACTACTCTGATGATATGCTTAATTGTCGCGAATTAATATCTCTACGTCATTCTTCAACGTGGACGAGGTACTATCTTTCTACTGTCAACAATGGACGCGTCTTCAGGCCCGGGAGGTAAGTCCATCTATTGATTAAACATCTCGTCTGACCTCATCTGACCAGATCTCAGGCCCTCTGAATCTCTATTTCTCTGAAGATGGGCTATACGTTGCTCGCGTGAGTGGAAAGACCTTGATTGTGCACTCCAACGTAACTTCAGAAAACAAAGAAGTACAGACCGCAAGGCTGAGGGAGAATGCCCTCAAATCGCTCAAATTTTTCAACTGCAGAGCTTTTCCGAGTGAATCATATGATATGAGCACCTCTAGACGGCGAATGTTGTCTGCCAACGAGAGTCGAATTTCGATTTGGCAACTCGATTCGCTTGAAATACTTGCCGAAATTGAAAGCCTAGAACCAGGGCCTTTGGCGTTTGACTTTGGCACGGACCAAAATGAAGTGCTGGTCTTTCATGCGTGGAACACTAAGCTTAGTATCCACTCACTAGAAACTGGACGCAGTTCAGTCATCAAAACACCCAAACTGGCCAACCACCTCGGGTTCGGATATCGCCCTGAAACCAGGCAACTCGCTATTCTTCTGAAGCCAGAGACTTCAGATCTACTCACTGTTCATGAGCCGAAGTCTTACGACCTAATCAATAAAACTGTTCTTCCGACAATCGATGCACAAGGA
This sequence comes from Penicillium crystallinum, assembly GCA_027569675.1. Classification (NCBI taxonomy): domain Eukaryota; kingdom Fungi; phylum Ascomycota; class Eurotiomycetes; order Eurotiales; family Aspergillaceae; genus Penicillium; species Penicillium crystallinum. The sequence continues at coordinate 83,188 of JAPDKR010000069.1, forward strand.
TTGAAATGGAGTCCAGATGGCAAATGGATTGCCGTCTGGGACATTGCTAGTGCAGGCACAAAGATTTTGATATTCACGGCCGATGGTCAACTTTACAGGACTTATGACGGACCATCTGGGGTGGACGATTCTTTCGATCTCGGTGTGAAACAGATTGAATGGAGCCCTGCTCCAAGCCCTCATAATTCAGAGATATTGGCAGTGGGAAAGGTCAATGGAAACATTGACCTACTTCGAACCCGTACTGTGAGTTTTCGTTCTAGGAGCTTACTATCTCCTTTGCTAACTCCACCTTTCATAGTTCTCTTCCGCAACGACCCTTTCACATGTCTTCCAAACAGACCAGCAATGTCCCAATATCTGGCGTGAGCGATACACCAGTGCTGCAGGGGATGCTGAATATGCCGAAGCATCTTGCTCTTCTGCAATCAGCATGAGTCCCGAATCATCAGGACCACCACGAGGTGTCTTGACCATGACCTTTAGCCCAGATGGTCGTTTCCTCGCCAGTGTTGACACTGCACGACAGAATGTTGTCTGGATTTGGTCCTTAGAGGGTACCCCAAGACTTTTGTCGGCTTTAGTACATGAACAACCAGTTCGGCAGGTTGTTTGGCATCCATCAACGCCACAACTGTTGATCAACACTATCACTAACACATTGCCTGCGATTCGGTGGTGGTCACCACATGATCATCCATTGATTGCCCGAGTTCCTGTTCAAAGAAGCGAGAATGGGAAATATGATGTGAGATGGGCTGCGAGTTCAAATGAAGACTCGACATTCTGGTTTGGGTCAAGTGAAGAACATCTTATTGGATACTTGTACGCCCAAGAGAGCGGCGTTGAGTTCGAGGTGTTGAACACACTGAGCGGTAAAATTGGAGAAGGCTACGGAGGCAGTTTAGGCCGATAGATTCTCGTAACGATAGTGCACATCGTCCCACATTGCTGCCAGAAATTCATCTTCGGATTTCCTCGGATAAAAATCTATCTTCGGAGAATATATTCACTACTCATGTTCGGTATACGAGAAATTTGCGAAGGTTTTCATACCGACACTGATATATTTGCCCGAGTATAACTATATACACAGATTTTTTACCCACCTAACATACATGTGGGTAAGTATCTCCAAGCCGATGTACGTTAATGACGTCGAACAATGAGTTATGCCCCCCGGTGAAGATCATACCCCTTACTTTTCAAGTGGGCCAAACCCAAATGGAACCTTGACCTCATAAACATTAACAGATTGTATCCAAAAAATAATTTCAATTGAAAAACAAGACTCAAAAAAGAAAGCTTAGAAAGCTTGAAAGAGAAAGCTCAAAAAGAAACTCCGATAGGGGGAATCGAACCCCCGGCTGCCGTGTGAGAGACGGCGATGTTAGCCACTACACCATATCGGATGACCAGAATTTCTTCCACAAATTACGCCTTCTAGACTAGCCCCTTCTCTTTTGGTTTAGCGTCCCTTGTTCCTCTACGCCGCCGTGCGTGGTTCTATAAAGTCCCCTTCCCCCCCCCCCCTCCCTCCTTAAATTATTCAAATTTTGGTTTTCTCTTGCTCTATCCACTCCCGCACTTCCCGCCCTTTGCTGCCGTCTATGAGGCATTTCTACTATTTATCCGTATCACCGAACCCTACCACTCTTATATCGTGTGATCTCTTACGCTCTCACCGATCACCCACTCTATTATGTCCTATCTTTCGCTGCGCTACCCTTATCCTATAAGGCATTTTTGCTATTGATCTATATCACTAGATCCTCTCTACTCTTATTGTGGATACTTCTTACTCTTATCAACTATAGTGACTATAGTCACTAGTGATCACTTATGACTGTATCTCACCTAGTCTATTTAAGGAGTCTATTAAAATGTTATATCTTCCTCCTTGATTAGTGACACTTCCTAAGGGTCTAGTCACTTTATATCTTAGCTAGTTACTAGTCTACGGCCCTATATATACTAGATTTATATTATAGGTCTTTTAGGTTATGTTAGTCACTCTTATATGCTAAGCTTAGATTCTGCCTTAGAAGCCTAGTGATAGTGCTAAGATCTTGCTAGCACTTACTTAAGTATCCTTAGAACTGACGTAGGGTTAACTTAAGTCTATATAATCTTCCGAGTTATCTCTAATCTCTATCTAACGCTAGCTACCTTCCTAAACCTATAATATTCACTTAAACAAAGTAAAGTAACCCTTTCATTCCTAATAATTACCCGATTTAATGATATATATTTTGAAAGATATAGGTAGCTTCTAGGTTTTTAATATAATATCACTATTTATATACTAATTATATCACGGATCTCTACTACCTATACTGCTTATTATATGACTATTCGTAGTTGAGATATCTATAACTAACTAACCGCTATTGCTAGTGGCACTTATAACTAAAGTTCTCCTGCCTTTATGATTAATTAGTGCCGGAGATAGGATAAGCGGATTGTGAAGAAGGCTCTACTCTCCTAATATAAGTCTTATTAGAGATAATATAAGACACTAAGGGCTTTCCTTGTTACCTTAGCCCCTTATTCTTATCTTATATTCTACTTTGGGTATAGGGATGATTAGCTTAGAATGCTTTAGTTCTTAGTGAAGGTGAAACTAGGTGTAGCTGATATATAGGAACGGAGTAATTTATTAATAGAAACTTTTGCTTACTATTCTTAGAATGATTAGATGACTAAGTGTGTGAATTATATAGTCTTTCCTAATAACCTTAGATGTTAAGTAGATGATTGGTAGGCTATTTTGTTTATAAGTGATTTCGATGTTTAAAGTTAATGGGTGAGTCTATTAATCTATAGACTAGTCTCTATCTAATAAGTTATAATGTCTCCTCTCTTCTATGTTCCTTTTTATAATTAACTTTCTCTAAACTCTCTCCTTAGTATTATTATCTATTAAGATATCTATCCTTATTTCTATAAATTATAATAGAATCTTATATAAATAAAATTTAAGGATCCTCTAGTAAGGCGCTATTAGAAGCACTAATTATTTTACTAATATTTATAATAGTAGTACTATCTTCTAAGCACTTAGATAGCTATTCACCCTCTATATACGCCTTTAGTATTCTCTTCCCGCTAGGTATAAAGGCTAACCCTATTATGATTGATAACACTCCTCTCCCTAACCTAATCTTTAATATTATTGTTAGTAATATTGATGGAGACCTCTACTCTAATATAGACACTAAGATTATATCTTCCCTAGAATTCTAGGATACCTTTTTTAATAAGAGCCCTTCTTTTATAAATAAGGTATATCTTACCTTAGTCTCGGTCTCTATAAAAAGTAATCTATTAGTATATAGTCACTTAGAGGCACTTTAAGATGTTAAAAATCTAACTATGTTTTAAGTGGATAATTAAGGAGGAGTGGTAGAGAGCTCTTATAAGTCTAATTATTACTCTAGCTAGGTAGATAGGAAATATAAAAAGGGTATAGAGTATTAATTAGGTATAGAACCTTTTTTTCCCTTCTCTTTACTACCCCGCTAATAAGCATTATTATATTTAGTTTGAGTTAGTTAAAAGGGCCCTCCCTAGAAATCTAAGGGTCTAACACCTACTTATGGTGATAAAGCTTTATTGGTAACTAGGTTTGAAATAATATAGGAAGCTAAGCCTGCTGTTTATAACTAGCTATAGTGGAAACGTAAATTTTCGTATAACGAAGGAATCCTATCTAGCTTAAGATAATTAGAGTGTTTAATTAAGAGGGTAAGAAGCTATTAATTATAGAGATTAGGCCTAGATAGTCTTTGTGTTCCTAGGATTTCTAGAGCCTGCTAGTCTTAGTGATTTAGGAAGAGGATATGATGTTAGGTGTAGTGCGTTTTTTTTTTTTTTTATTTTTTTGTTTTTTTGTTTTTTTGTTTTTTTATTTTTTTCTTTTTTTTTCTTGATTTAATTTTATTTTGGATATTGTTGATAATAATTTGTAATGATTCTATTTACTATATAGAGCTAGTTCTATATATAAACTGCTATGTGTGGTATTATAAAGGTGGTTTCTAGCGGTATTTCTACTGTTCCTAAATTAGGGCTAGGGGTTCTACTAAAATATATTGTTATAGAAGAATGTAAATATAACAAAAAGAAACCTAAAAATCAAAAAGCTTCTTTAGCCCTATACTATATGATCTTTATCTATAAAGTAAGAGCTATCTCTGGTTATTAATAGGAAGTATAACTATATTAATTTAGGAGCTCCTTAGTTGCTTAAAGATATTAAGGATAATCTCCTTATTTTTAAGAATAATAAGGCCTTCTTAAGTGTTTACTGTATTATATAGAGGAGAACCCTAGACTTATACCTCTATAGCCTAGTAGAAATCTATATATTCACCTAGAATTAGCTTGATATTGCTGTCTTTCGGGCTGACTATATGCTACTATTTATTATACTATCTTCGCTAGGGTTATAACTCTTTATAGATGTCTGTATAGAAGGTGTATTTAGTTATTAGAACTTTTTTATAGTTAAAGAGGCTTAAATATATATAGCTAGAGATATGTGATATATATAGTCTAGTCTCTTTAGTCTTATGAAATGTAGTATCTAGTAACCTTTTACTAAGTTTATAACTTCCTTTAGGTATCTCCTAAGTTCTACCTTATAAGTTATCCTTTCTTAATGTATTATCCTAATATATATACTAGTATAGGAGAATATAGGGGTTAGAGAGATTATATAGGTTATAATAGAATATAGTTACGTTAGCGGAAAATAACTTAATGTTAAGCTATTTAGTTTAAAGGTTAGCTTAAAGGTTGGAAAAAGGGATATTAACCTCTTTGAATAGAATAGTTAAGAAGCCTATGATTGAGGAAAGTAAAGGGAAAACTTTTTAGGAAATAGGAAGGAGAAAAAATTCTAAGATTAAGCACACTATATCTATTACTATAACTTATAATATCTAGTTATTACTATTTATTTTTTTATTCTCTAAGTAGCTTAACTGCTAATAAAAAATTCGTTTCTATCTTAGAACTCTTATTAATCCCTTAGCTTAATAGTATAGGATAATATTAGGTATAATATTTAGCTGCTATCCCTATTTACTATCCTTGTCTTAAATAGTCTTCTCTATAGCTTATTATATTTTTCGGTAACAAAAATATTACTATCCTATAGCTAATATTTAATTTCTATATAGAATAGCTTACCTATACTATATATAAAATCTCTTCCTTTTTTATACTATACTTATCCTATAAATATATCTAATTTATAAGTTCCTTAGCCTAAGACAATTTTAGCTAAAGATAAAATAGTTCTAAAAAGTATTCTAGCCTCTTATAAATCTAGTGTCTATAATAGACTATCCCTATAGTCCTGTTAAGGAACTTAACCTGAAAAAGTATAATTGTCCTATTAACTAAGGTACCTACTTCTACTGTGATAAACTCTATAAAGGATCATATCTTAGTAAGTATATAGATGTCTAGCTAGGTTAACTGAGTAATAGATTATTAGATTATAAGTTTAGATTAAAGTGAATATTTACTAATAGGATAGGATGTTATCTTTCTGATAGGGAAAGGGCTTTGAAAAGTTGACTGAGAGCAGCTATAACAACCTAGGATTCCTTTCTTTTAAGATGTAAACTGCCGCTTTTTGAGGAATCTGGATGTTGGGGAGTATAATTGTGTCTCCGCTCTGGAAAGACTGTATAGACTCTGTATGGGAAAGGTCTCCTATGAGTTAAGGATTAGAAAAAGAAAAAGAAAAAAAGGATATTCCTGTAGAGAGATGTTTACTAAGGCTTGTTTTGACTGACTGAGACTAGTAATCCCTTTCTATATTGGCTTCTTGAGGAGGAGATGCTTGGGACTTTATAACCCTTAGTTTATATGTAGTATAACTAGTTTGTATATTTAATGGCGGTTCCTGCTTATCCTAGAAGTTGTTAGGGTCTAAAGGAAAAAAGATTGATTGAAGCTACTGCTATATAGATTATAGTACTAGAAGATAAGCTATTATGTGTGTTTAGCTAGTGGATTCCTTTTAGTAAGATAGTATATAGAAATGATAAAAGAAATAAGAGGTTCTTTAATATAAAAGGCCTTAATCTAGCCCTAGGATATAAGATGATATCCTATAATCTATTCTGCTGTTATTAAATAATTAAATTAGAAAATGGTGAGTAAGAAGCCCTATATATAACTATTGATTCTTATATGAGTAGGCTCTACCGATCTACTTTCTTTGTGGCCCGGCCGAATTAGCCTTAAAGATACTGTTAAAGGTGTGGATTAATGCTCTATTACCTGATTAGAGAGGAAATTCTTGGGATATTCTAAGTAGTGATGCTATGTTGGTACTATTAGCCTATAAGGCTCTATAGAATAGTGATATTATTATAGATGATGGGATTATATATGCCTTGGTAAAGACACTTGTTAACTCTCTTATTAAATCTCGAAGTTATAATATACTTTTGATATTGATATTGATGATATAGAATTCCGATATATCGGGTGTGCTATCTAAGGAGCTTACTTATTTTCTTAGATAGCCTAATAACTAGTATGATTAGGAATTACTCTATAGGTGATTCTAGAGGTAGATAGGTAATAAATTATCCTTAGTAGATTTTAAAGCCTCCTATAATTTCCTGTTATACCCTACTCTAGGGTTAATCTTTAATAGGGTTTTATAGGATTCTTAAGTGATGTCTCTATAGAGTACTTAGACCTAAAATGCTATAATGAACCGAATTTATAATTTAAAGTGTATATATCTAGTTAGTACTATAGAAGTTTAATAGCTTAAGTTAATGGGATATAAGATAGTAAATATAGCGAATTTTTCTATATAAGATTTATAACTATATAAGACACTATAGCTTGATATAGACCTATAGCCTGTATAATAGTGAAAGTGGCCTAGAGCCTCCTTAGTGGGCTAGAGTTAGTATAATTTAGTATTTAAGATTAAATTTTCTGCCTAGGATAGAAAAATAATCTATCTCTATTACCGATGCCCTACCTTAGGTATTGTCTACTCTAACCTAACTTTCTAAACCCTTTAAGTATCTAAATTCCTTTTATATTTTAGAATTTACTACTCCTATAGTCTTATTATTCTATATAAGCTATATAAGTGAAATACTTTATATCTATAGCTTTAATAATTAATAAAGCGCTAATACGAATAAATCTATAGTATAAATATAATATAACTAGAGACAAAACTAAAAATAAAAATCACTAATACTAAAATCTTAGAGGAAGGGAAACGATTACTATAGAAAGTATAAGACGTCCTTTTAGAAGCTGAATACTCTGAAATAGATAATAGGGACTAGAAGTACTTAAATATATCCTTTAATATATATATACTTCTACTCTTTAAAAATCTTAAACTATAGGTATATATTACTACTTATAGATAGAGAGTAAAGCTAAAAGGAATAGTATCTTGGCTATATAGTTTAGTGAATTATAAACCTAACTATTATTAGAAATAGAATTAGTCCTAATTATATTATTCTGATTCGAAAGTTGTCCGTTAATATATAAATTATTCTTGGAGGACTACTAGAGTCTAGGATATATATTTGCTATAAAGGTAAAATTTATCTTATTCTGGTGCTTAAGTGTATATTTGTTATATAGAAAGTATAATATTTTGTTAAAACCTTAGTTACTATCCGCTAGTGGGGAAGTATATAGGATGATAGGTATTATTTAGTGTATTTAATTACTATGGTTAACTGGTATACCCTAGAGGGCGGTCTTAGGGTATAATTTCTAGTTATGTTATCCTCCCTTTAGAAACACTTAAGATACTATCTAGTCTTTCTATAGTCTAGTAAATTGAGTGTGATTGGCTTGGGTCTGTTGTAGGTGTAGGAATTGTACTAAATTGATTAGCCCTAATAGTATTGGAAACTTATATATAATCTATAGAATCTAACTATATAAAAGGGATTTATATATAGGATAATAGTATGAAAAATAACGAAAGATCTAACCCTATGAAAAGGGGGTCTTATGTATGGGATAATAGGTTGGGTAATGATGAAAGATCTAACTTTGTAAAGGGGATTTGTATATGGGATGATAGTATGAATAATAACGAAAGATCTAACCCTATAAAAGGGGGGTCTTATGTATAGGATGATGGGTTAGGTAATGATAAGACTTTAAGAGAGTTTCTATAATTTATTCTATTGTTAAGGTTAGCGGAATCTGTCTGGGCTAAGTTAATATCCGCTATGTGAGTAGAGGGATCTTAAATAGCTGTAATGGTGTCCGTTATTTAGGGTGTGATATCTAAAGGGTAATCTGTAGACTGTATTGGGAATAAATGCCCTTATTCTATAGATATACGTAGTGTATCTTAGCTGAGGGGGGTTATATTGCTGGGTGATTCGTCTATTGATGATTGTACTTCTTCGAATCCTCCTTTATAATGTCTTTTAGCTATAGGAGTATCTAGTGTACTTCTATAACATAATGTTAGTGACTGGTAGTGTGATAGGCTATCCCTTGATGTTTGTTAGTGTTTTGCTCTGCTATATATAGGTTGCTAGTTAGGAAGTTATAACTAAAGGTGACCTAGTATATAGATTAGACCGAAGACTGTCTTTGGTGTAAGTAGACTTATCCTTATAATACCTTTACTACTATTCTAGGATAGACGATTTTTTAATCGTAAATTTCTCTTAACTTTGAAGGCTTTTCTTTAATTAGAAAAACTCTTTATATGGTATATTATGAAATTGACTATATATAAGTATTAAAATAAGGGATATCCTGTTATATCTATAGATAGATTTGAAGATAAGCTATCTTAGTCTATAGTAGATTCCCTTCTTTACTATGTCTGCTTTATCATCTTTAAACTCTTTTGCTTTAATAAACTTATTAATATAACTATCTCATTAAAGTGATAATTCTAGTTTTTGTGAGATCTTAAGTACTCTTAACTTATTAAAGGTTGCTCTTTCCTATTAATTAAACTTAATAGCTAATGATCTTTGGCTTAGTCCCCTTTGTAAATAGGTGTTATAGGAGTTCCCTAGGCTAGAATAAATAGAAAGTTTAGTGATATAAGGGTCACTATTTTTCTAAGTGTATATCCTACTAAAGTTAGGAGTAGAAGATAGATACTTCTATATAGCGGCGGATCTTTCCTTATTATTTAAGTATAAATATAGCTTAGAACTCCTATTATTAGAAGAGGGATCGGTTTTAATACTATTAGTGTTATAGTTTGTTAATTGATTGTCTAAGTTAGAAGGTGAAGAAGTGGGGCTCCCGCTATAAGTGTTCTTAGATCTAGTAGTAATTTTAGCGGGTTATAGAGAGGAAGCTAGGTTAGGAAAAGAGGGAGATACTATACTATTAGACCTTATAGATCTAATTTAGATAGCTTAAACTACTTTAATAGTTCTCTAGAGGGCTAGTAAGGTATCTATAAGTTTCCCTTTATACCGAAGTAGCACCTTAGTGTCTATAATAGATAGAGTAGTTAGGATATCTGTTGCTTTTAAGATGGTATCTAGGTCGGGCATTCTAAACCGGTAAAAGCTAAGGATATATAAAGGGCTTAAAGTAGGGAGATATAGGGAGGGTATTAAGTATATAACTTATATTAGAACCTTAGAAGGATGGTTGATTTAGTGGTGTTAGTGCTTAGATAATTAGGTGTAGAAGACCCCTATTAGTCTAGGCCCTTAAGCTAAAGCTATAGGATCTAAGACCCTTATAGTTCCTTAACTCTGTTCCCTAAGGGAATAGAGTTAAGGGTCTTAGATCCTAATAAACGCTAATTATAGGGGTTATACGTACCTTAAGTGATATTTAGACTATATATTAAGCGGCAACCTTAGAATAATCCGTAGTCTAAATATGATATCTACGTAGCTACTTCCCACTAATATTAAATAAGAGTCTATTATTAAACGTCCTATATAATAATTGGTAGGCTAGAAAATATTCTTATCAAAAATAGTGTTAATCACCTTAGGACCCCTCTTTTAAGTAGATACCGAGGTGATATAAATATTATATAGTCTTTAATTCTTTGCTAAATTTTGTTTTATATAACACTATACCTAATATAGTTAGATTACCTCTAACCTATACTTTTAATAGTAGGCCCTAATGATTATGCTTCAGTCTCGGTCGGCTTAGAGACACTAAACTATTAATAAATGTCTAATATAATTACTCCTATATAGCTCCTATAAATATAGCCTAGCTATTAGCTAATACCTATAAGTAGTTTATAAGGATATATAGCCATATTAAAATCTTAGCTAATAGCGGTAAACTTAGGTATACTATTAGTTCTTAGCAACTTTACTCTTTATAGACATAAACCTAGTTTATCTACTTATAAAGTATTATTTATACTCTTTATTTAATAGGAAATATCTATATATCTAAAATATAAGATTCTGAACTATATAAGTCTTACCGTAGGGGTAATATCCACTTTCATTACCCCCTTATTAAAGAAGTAGTATTATACTATTATAAATTCGATTAAATAGACCTACAGAAGTCTTTATGTTCTAAGGGCTAAACCTCTTAATTATTCTGTTGATTACACTACCCCTTTAGCCCGTAACTATTATAACTAAGGACGAAGTAAGTTATCTTTTTAAATAGTGTTTAGAGCTATAGAACAGACTATTAATTCTATAAATATAGATTATCTCCTCTTTAAGCCGCCTTCCCTTTTAAGACTACGTCTCTTATATCACAATCCGCTTTATATAAAGGTCCTCTCTATAATATTTAATATTAACTGACTTCCTTTACTCTTATGTAATATATAAATGGGCTTATAAGATATATATAGCTTATATATATGTTCCTAAATATATGAATTGAGATTATATTGTCTTTTATACACTCGAAAGAAGCACTATAAAAAACCTATGTATAACTCCCTTAGGGTTTCTAAGAGACCTCCTATTAGCTCTCGATAAGTAAGATATGAATATAATAGGACCCTATCCTCCCTGTGCTAGTATAACACTAACTAATTCCTCTGACTAGAGTGGTTATCTTCCCCCTAATCTAGAGAAGTAGATTATTAGTAAACCTACTTATAAGCTACCTCTCTAAGATCCTAAAAGGTACTAGATATAGTTAGCTTAGTTAGGTTATATAAGAGGGTAATATATAATGGATTAATTCTTAAGACTTTAAAGACTTTAAGGTCTAAATTGCTAAGATCGATATTTAGATGTGTTTTGTAGTAGAGATCGAGAATAAGATATAACTGAGAAGATTAAGGATTACTGTATATATATATATAGTAGTCTTCTTTAGGGGGTTAAATACCTCACTATGTAAAGAAAGTGTTGATGATTGCTATAGGCTTTTGAAAAGGTTGTTTATGATATAGAAGGACTATCTACACTAGAGTAGTCTGACTTATTTTGTCCTAAGTGTAAGAAGAGTTGCTAATATCACTTGTAAAGGTTCCTCGAAGATTCTAAATCATAGATAGGTATAGATAGAGATAGAGATAGAGATAGAGATAGAGAGAGAGGGAGGGAGAGGGAGGGAGAGAGAGGGAGGGAGATAGAGGGAGAGAATTGAGGCCTTATGTGTAGATTATGTAATCGTGTAATAGCTATTGTTAAGCTATCTTAGCTTATTAAGGGGTGGAGGTGAGGTTAATGGTGATTTGAGTAAGCTAATCTAGGGACGAGAAGAGAAGATAGAGAAGATGGATCAAAGAAGTAGTGAGCTACTTACTTTGCTTGCTTTGTGGATAGAGATCTTACCTATATAGCGCTATATAGGGAACTTTCCGATGAGGGTGCGGAGATCTTAGGGTTTCTACCTATTCTAACCGACTCTTCCTTATATTGTTTCTGCCTTCTTTCTTAGGTTTTTAATATTAACATAGTCTATAAGTGAGTGAGCTATATAAGTAAGTAAGCTACTCTAAAACACTATACTAAAGGCGCTTTATAAATACTTTATATCTTAATGGCTATAAAATATATTATATACTTATAATATTATAGTCTTGAAAATAGGACTCCTAATATATTTATAAAGTTCTAGGAATTATAAATAAGTTATAATTAAGTTATAGGTTTTTTTTAATAAAATAATTAAAAGTATAATATATTTTTAGTAAAATTAATAAAAAGTTATTTAAATCTCTAAAAATATTCGGAATATAGCTAGTAATATAGTTATTAACGTTCTCTATAAGTTTTAAGTAGTATTATTATATTGTTATTAAGATATAAAATCACCTTTAGTATAGTGTTTTAGGGTGGCTCACTTACTTATATAGCTTACTCACTTACGGACTACATTAGTTATGCTTGTATTCTTCCGCGGTCTGTAGAATCTAGCTTAAACTAGCCTATATAAATAACTAATGATGCTAGAAACCACCTTTTTAGTGCTAGGTAGGCCTGGTGTACTCCTATATAGCACTTTGTATATACTTTACTAGGTGAATGAATTCTACTACTACTACTACCCCTAAAACGGCATAATGCTTATAGATAAAATAGATAAGATCTATTCTAGGGAGTAGGGGGGTCTACAATCTAGTTAGCTTTTATATAACTCTTACTTATAGTATAGTTTAATAAGAAGGAAGTATTATTTCAAAACTTTAGTCTAGTCCTCCTAGTAAGCACCCTCCTAATTAGTGCCCTAAACGGCCCTAACGAAAGGATAAATTTGATATAAGTGGAATTGCCCTATAATATAGCCCTAGTAAACATCTAATCTAGGCAATCTATAATAAATAGCCTAAGGATTTTCTAGGGTGTGCCTTACCTGATTATACTAGACACACACTAAATAGACGTAACCTACCAGTCTCTTACGATCCCTAAGTCTTATAGTGGAGATATATATACGAAAGCAGGCTATATGTGTATTAGAAGGAAAAACTAGTCTAAGCCCCTAGGGGAAGAGCTCGGGTGATATTCACTACTTTAACTATTACGTTTTTTAGCCTAAATTTTCTTATTGTGACCTTTATCTTTAGAGCTTAGATATTCTAAAGGTATATCGGGTTAATAGCGCTTTTAAGTACTAGGATCAATATGATTGATAAACCCTGTCTGTTGAGTTTATGCCTGCTGTCTTACCTTAATATTTAAGAGAAAATCGTAAAATTGATAGGATAAGATAATAATTTCCTACTTAAGACCACTATATCTTTATGATAGTATTTTTGGTGTAAAATCTTGTAAAGAAAGTTATAGATAGACTCCCTTAGTAGGTGTTCTATCTTCTGTTTAAAAGGGCTATATAGGGCTTAGCTTTTTAATATTTAAAATTCTTAATATAATATACTAGAAGTAAGATAAACCTTTGATTTTATAACTATAGTTATATAAAGCTTATTTATACTAGCCACTTTAAGGTACTTAGGTTACTAGATAGTAAAAGTTGCTTTCTAAGAGCCTTTATAATTAATATCTAATGTAATAACCACATTTATACTCCTATTAGTATTAAGGATATAATCATTAGCTAGATAAGAAATACTTTTGCTTTTCTAGGAATAGCAAATCTCTAAGATAACACCTGGATAGAGTGCTTAATTATATCTAAATAATATATTAGGCTTACGTCTCGAGAATATCTGTTTCCTATTATATATAGATTCGGGTAGAAGGATTCGGGATATAGTAAAATGCTTTACCCCTAAAGTGAAATCTCTAATCGGACTATTATATTATTAGAATTCCCTAATTTATTGTAATATATTATTAGCTATATTAGCACTAAAGATATTATATAAAGGATATAGCATTTAGATTGTTAGGTGGTGGTAATAGAAGTCGTAGTTGTACCTAAATTAAGATTATATATTAGATATACTTTTCCTAAGGGTAACTCTTAAGCACCTACCGTACCTTATCCTCTATGTAGCTTTAAAGGGATTTATCTCCGTCGAGAATATTAAGGACTTAAGCATAGATATACGGCTTAAGTTAAGTCTCCCACTAAGGACTTAATTAGTGGTACGTACGATAAAGTTATAGATGTTTTACGATATAATTAGTATATGATGATAAGGCTCTTTCTATTATAGGTGGTGGTGTAAGAGGAGGTTTAAAAATACTCTTGGGTGGTGTGATATTAGCCGCTATAAGGTGGCTATAAATTTAGGGCTAGCCTTCTTGATATAAGTGGGATAGAGAGTTAAAGAATTGCAGTCTACTTATCTAAAATAAGATTATTATGAATATTATGTATAATGGGTGACTAAAGAATATAAATATAATAAATAAAACCTGAAAATAAAGGTAGAAAGAACGGTAAGGAAATAACTAACGTATTTAGTAAGTGAGCTGCCTATATAAGTGAGCTACCTACCTAACCTAACTTATAGATTTTAATTCTAATTATCTTAACTAAAACGCTATTAAATTAAATATACTAAAATAATCTATTTTCTAGGTATATATTTCTTTTATGGCCCTGGTTTTTGTATAACCTGTATATTAGTAATACTCTTATTTATGGCTGTAAAGGTGGTGAAGGCCTTCTTCGTGAAGGGGGGGGAGGTGCTTTAATTGCTTCCACTGACTTAGTAATTAATGTAGATGCTTTAAGAACTGAGAGTCCTTCTTTAGTAGGGATATGCTTTCGGGATTAAGTGCGCTTTTACTTCTGCTTCTTATTAGCGGTATATAATTCCTTGTTTTCTTTAGCGAGTAAGATAGCACTTTACATTATAAGATGGAAGCCTTTCACTAGCTAGTTTAATGCACAATCTAATAGGCTAGGTAGACTCTATGATCTTATACGAAGTAAAGCTTTGATTAATAAAGCCTATTAATATAGTTCTTTCTCTATAAAAGGGGTTTTTAGGGTGAAATTCCGGCTTGATTTACTACCCTAGCTAGCTAGGGGGGTAGGGGTTTAAAGCCGAATATTAAGCTTCAAAATTACGCTCTTAGGTGAGAAAGGGACTAAGCTAGCTGCTCTAAAGCTATTTTTGATAGTCTCCGATTTAAAAGCCTTAATTTATATGTAGGGGTAAGATTCGAGGAAATTAAGTTTATTAATATAGTTGATCCTATTCCGCATTTTGATTTTAACTATCTGACTATATAATTGTTTTAATATAGTAAAATAGCTAATATTAAGTGGTTATAAAAGGTGTGATGAATACACTGGTATATAAATTGGAATAATCTTATTCTCTTTATAAATCTAATTAAATTTTGGTGTTATATGACTTCTATGACTGTTAAGAATTAAAAGTTAATATACCCCTTTAGTACGTAAAGAAGTTAAAGGAATAAAGAGCTTTTTAAGCCACTAAAGTCTAATTTTATTAGAGGTCCATCCATTAGGACTAACCTTAAATTATTAGTCCTTTAGGAGGCTATCAAACCAAGATTTAATAAAGACTTTGCCTTTGAAAATCATATATAGCGGGAGGGCCTAGCTAGTAGCATTCGTACACTTAATAGCCGTTACCTATTCTCGATTTCTAGGCTGTAAAAGTGCTTACTGACTGTAGTATTTACTTCTCGAAATTACCCTTATAGTAGTAGTTAAGCCTATAGTAAAACCGGTCTTATTAAAGTTATAAATGTTATCCGGGTCGATCCTAAATTGTAAGATAGTTTTTTGAATAAGATTAAACCACTCTATGATAATCTTTAGGTCTTTACATTTTATACGCTTATAGTTATACCGTTTCGAAAACCGAGAAGATAGGAGAGGGCGCCGTTTTATATAGTTATATACCTATTTTTTACCGACCGAAATAACTAGGGTAGTTCTACACTTTTTAAGAAGAAGATTCGCTATTTCTCGTATAGTAGAGGGCTAGGGAGCTGATCCACGAGAATCTATAGAGAGTATCTATTTTTTAAGAGATTCCTCTTTAGTTTCTATTAATTTATATGAATTTGCGTATATGGTGTATTGTTTAGTATAGCCGGAGAGACGGTTACGTAAAGTTATATGTGGGATATTAAAACGGCGCGCTACTTTACGAATTAAAGAGATTTCTTTATTCTTAAAAGCCTAGATAGCTAATAAGATCCTACCCTCTTACTCTATTGAATTTATAGAGAATCGGGAGTGAATTGGTGGTATAGTGAGTGGTTGAATTAACTAAGTGCTAATTTATAGATATATTTTAGGTTAGGTGGGCGGCTCACTTATATAGATAGCTCGCTTACTAAATATATTAACTAATATATTTCACCACCGAGCTATGTATACTACCGAGCTATATACACTACTAAGCTATATAGCCCGAAATATATAGTAAATATAGATATAGATTTTATTGATAATAACCTATTATTATGATTTATTGTATACCGATAGTAATCGATAAGGCTAATTAACACTTGATATTAGTCTTAAGTAAATTATAACCTTAGAGTGCTCTAGTAATTAAAATTATAATACTTTAAGGTAGATATATATAGTTACTTAATCCTAAGGTATTAGAAAAGTTTAAAATTTCTAAAAGAGGCTAGATATATCCTTAAAGATAGTATACTATAAGAAAAAGCCCTTATAAGTAACTATTATCGAGATCTCTAAGTGTAATTTATTATATTTATTATATGTTTTAGGCTATATAGCTTAGTGGTGTGTGTAGCTTGGTAGTGAAATACGTTAACTAACATTAACTAACTAACTAGTTAACTAGTTAACTAACTAACGGAAAGAATAGGTTGAACCCCCGAGATCTCCGTACCCTTATTGGAAAGTTCCCTATATAGCGCTGTACGGGTAAGATCTCTGTCCACGAAGTAAGCAAAGTGAGCTGTCTTAATCCTTCTTCTCTATTCCCTTTTTATCCCCTGATTGGCTCACTTGAATCACTAAGTCCCTAAATCACTAAGTTAGCCGATTATATGTATGTCCGCTGTACCGTCCTTAGCTTCCTTGTTAGCCTTGTATCACTAAGGATGCCTCTCCTACTTACTACACTCCATCGAGCCTATTTAGAATTAAAGGGGTAAGCTTAGACCTAGTAAGAAACCCCTATATATACCCACTAATCAAATAGTCACTAGTATAATAATATTATGTTTCGGAGAGGAAGGATTATCTTAGAATCTAAAACTTCTTCTTCTTCTTAGTCTTGTAAGTATATATAGATAAGTTAAAATATACCTAAATAATTCTCTTAATGTTAGCCACTATGAGGTTTAAAAGGTGAGTGACCTAGTTATGGTCTATAGTAGAATTATAGAGATGCTCTGCTATAGCAATTTAATTCTAGCCTTTATCTTTATTCTAAAGTTTAGGGTTATGAGTATGAATGTTATTCACTTTATTGCTTATAGCTAACTTTATCTATATGTATATAGGGGAAGATAGTAATAGCCTATGAAACTTAGGCGTGTGATTAGTTAGAATTTCCGTAATAGTCTCTTGCCTGAAGCCTTATATTAAAAAAATAATTAGAAGAGCAGTCTCTTCTTTAGACTATATAATCTTTATTATATTAAAAAGAATGGCTATAGATAGTGATGACGGTCCTAGACACTAGCTTTATATATTAGAATATGCCTTTGTTGCTCTATTATATAGCACTTTATTATATAGTAGTAAGGTGGCTTAAAGCTACGCTGTTAACTTATCTATAAGGAGATCTATATCTATTATATTATATCTATAGTAATTATTATTCTAGCCACTTAAAACTAACCCTATTAGCCTATATAACGCTCTAAAAGACTAATTTGCTAATTAGGAGGGAGTAAAAGATCTATATATAGCGCCTATTACCTCTTAGTATAAGACGTAAAGGCTTCTAATCCTTATTAGGGAATACGGGTAAAAAGTGAAAGTTTATATAATAACCTATTAGTATTCCACTAGCTATATAAATTATAATATTCCTACCGGCCCTTATTAACCCTATTAGCCTTATCGAGACCACTAACTTAACTTACCCCCTATTTAGTCCGTCCCTTTATCTTATTACGTATTCACTATCCTTCCTAAAATCTAATCTAAACCCTAATTTTATGGCCGATTAGGGATGTTTATATTAAATTTACCGTTAATTATAGATGATAGAGCTTCCTATAGTGCGTATCTAAGCTTCTAGAGCGCTTCGGAGACCTTGATAATCTATAGATTTAGGTATTTAAGGTGGTATATTTAAATCTTCTCTAAGGTCCTTAAATAAAATTAAAGTTAATTATCTATTATAGCTTTATAGATTAGAAGACTTACACCTTTAATATATTTATCCTAGATTATTATTAGAAATAAAATTATATTAAGGATAATTAGACTTACTTAAGTTTTATAGCTTCCTACTATACCTAATACACTTTAATAAGACACTATACCTATTTTATAACTTCTAGCGCTTCTATTATACTAGGTTCATCTATTTCGGGCTTAGATATCCTAATTAAAGCCCTAGAGGAGTTATACTCTAGTAGAGGTATATTAGATAGAGTAGGAACTAGCTCCTCTAATATAGGTAGAAGTAGAGGGAAGGATAGTAGCCTATCTAGCCTATTATTATTATTACTTTAGAGGATAAGAGTGGTATTATAAAAGAGATTAAAGGGATCTATATTAGGGGCTTAGTTGAAGCTGTTAAGAAGCTATTAGAACTATTTATTATTAAAGCCCTCTATTATAAAAAGAAATTTGAGGTTAAATTTGCTATATAGTTTATACTTCCTAAAGGTGCTTTTTAAGTCTATTATAGATATAATTTTCACTATAATTCTATTATAAAAACCATAGCCCCTTAAAGCGGTCCTATCCTAAGTCTATTATATAGGTTATAGGTTACTTAGTGTCACTTAGTGTTAATCACCTAATTTAGTTAGGGTATTATAGGTTAATTATGTATACGTTCTATTATAGTACCTTAGACCTTACTTTTTAGATCCTTGATTTTATCACTGTAATTTTTATGCCCTCTAATTTATCTAAAGTTATCCGATTTTTAGTTACTATTTAGTATGTATAATACTAAATATATAAGCTATAAAAAGAGGATTTAATAATTCTCTAATAGCTCTATCTATCTTAAGTTTATTATAATATCTATAAAGCCTCTAAAGAATCTATAATCATTAGAGGCAGTTAGTGTTATAATAAAAGATTATTATTAAAAGAGGTAAAGTTAGTAGCTTATAAAGCTTAATAAAATTATACTATAGAATAAATAAGATATTAAAGGAATTAGATATCTATATATTTCCTTTTCTTAGACCTACCGGATTCCCACCCTTTATATATATAATAAGTTAGCTTAGGAAGCTATTGTTAGTTTGATGTCCTAAAACTCCACTCTAATCCCTATTACTCTATAAACCACTATATTATACTTAGGAAAGCACTAAGCTAGTATAATCTACTGCTAAACTATAAGGATAGTGTAATGGTTTTCTTGATGTCTTAGATAATAAATTATAGAGGTCGAAAGTATTAATGATAATAGTAATAAATATTATCTAAGGTTAAATGAAGACTAAGATTGATTTTATCCTTATAAAATTCCTTTAGTGTGGTGTCTAGTTTCTCGAGATAGTGAATAATATGCTATACTAGAGCTTGGTAATAGATCGAACTAATATATTGCTATAGTCCTATAAAGTATGTAGGCTTGCTCTCTAGTTAAAAGAAGAAGGATGTTATGAGTAATAACGCTACTACTTCTTTATATACTTTCTCCCTAGTAGGATTAGACTGTATAAGCTTAGATAATCTATCTATACACTCTATATTGTCTAGCCTAGGAAGTCTATTAGGAATGGATAAATTAAATCGAAAATAGTCACTATATAAACCTTTATCTAATAGCCTAAAAACTTCTCTCTAGTTATACTATCTATTAAAGGACAATAAAATTAAATAGTAGACCTATAGAACCTATCTATTAATAAATATATTATAAAATTAGGAGACTATAGGAGAGGAATTACTAGTCTCGGATCCTATACTAAGTGATATAAATATATTTGGTTTTAGATAGTTAGGCTATAAGTGCTTTACTTCCGAAAGCGCTAAATTAATTAGGTTATTATATCATTATATTCTACTATCTTAAAAGGCGCTAAAACCTAGTATATTAATAGTAGGGAATAGACTATATATATTCTTTTAGCTAGCTAAAAATAGATAACCTAAAGATATACCTTACTAGGGTGTGGCTACTATAGTATAGGCTCTAAACTTTATTAGTATATATAAACTACACTACTAGATTAAGGTACTTATACTTACTAAACTAATAGTTTACTCTTACTATCTAGTTAGAGCCTTCTATAGGCTAAAAAGAAATTAGATTAAATCTTAGACTACTTAAGAAAATATACCTAATCTAGCTCTATAGGGCGCTACACTATTATAGTTAGCAAAGATAAATAGTGCCCCTACTTTAATCTTACTTATAGTAATAGTGACCTTTCTAGAGGATATATAAGTCTTTAGTATATTAAATATTCTTTAGTCTAGACTATAATGCTCTTTAAGAGTATCTTTAAGAGCTCCTATATTATATACACTATTAGATAACTAAGAATAGAGTAAATATTTCTTCTATGATAGGGAGAAAACTCACTTAGCTAGATCTTAGAAGAGACTCTTATAAGATCTAATATCTATATAGAATATAAACTTAGAAAGGGAGATTAGTCTACTAGAGCTAGATCTAACTATTAGATTAATTATATTATAGAGTAGTAGCTTAGGTCCTAAGATCCTTTATAGGATTTCTAAATTCTTAAGGGGGATAATACCCTAAGGACCGCCTCTATCTATACTTAATATATAAGTGGTAGATGTTAGTAGCTTAATATAAATAGTTAGAGTCTTTTAAGTGTTATATAGAATATAATAAGGTATCTTATACTCCTATTCTATACTTAAGGAGGCTTCCCTAAATATCTAAGTATATATATTATAGATAGAGTGACTATAAGGTAGGACGTATTCTAGGCTATATTAGATATATATTAGATATATCTTATTTAATCGTAACTATCCTTAGTACTTATTCTATGGCTTAAGGTTCTCTTTATAAGCTTCTACCGATATATAAGATTTAAGTGTTATATATTCGAAAAGATTCCCTAGATGATTTATAATTCTATTATATTAGGTTTTTATAAGTTCTTCTATACTATATATCTTCTTATAGGCTATATAGTATATATTGTAATAAAGAGTATAGAAGATCTACTATGTATAAAAGTCTACTTCCGTTAGTAGGGATAGTTATAATATATAAGGATAGTTACGAATAATATATACTAGGAGAGTAAGCATCTATTAATATTATGGATGTAATATAAGATGTTATACCTTTATATAGAAGGTTGGTTTTCCCTCCTAGTTAAATGAAATTAATAAGGTATGAACTAAAGGATCTGTTTAGTAGGTTCTATTACCTTACTAAAGTGATAAAATTAAAAGGCCCCTATAGAGAAGTAGCTAGTTTTTATATAGCTAATCTAAAGAAATCACTTAGATATATTACTAAGAATAGTGAATGGTGTTATATATAGGTAAAGTGAGTATTGTGAAGCTATTATAATATATCTACTCTAAGTGAAAGGAAATGAGCTTCTAAAGAAAGCTTATCTAATAGTAACTAGGAGAATTAAATATTAGAGAATATATTATAAAGGGATAGCTTATTTAACTAAAGGTTAAAAAGAAAATCCTTCTTATTAAGTAAGTTATAGGTAACACTTTAATCTTAGCTACTTACTATTATAATAACCCTAGATTATATAGGTTATAGAAGAGAGGATACTAACCTAATCTATATCTAGATTAAAAGTATAGTGTATACTACTAGAAGACCTCTAAGGTTATCTATAAAGATATACACTACATTAATAAATATAAAGAGTAGGTAGGAAATAATAAAGTTATATAGTCTTATTTTATTATATAAGGGGCTAATAGGGACAATCTTATTATAATAATAGCTTCTTAGGCCTAGGGGTATTTACTATAACTCTTAAGAGGTTAGGTTATAGTCTGTAAATAGCCTTAGCTATAAGGCTTATAAGGTACGGTTGTTAGTCCGTATATTAATAGAGTGCTTATATTATAGACCCTTAATATTAGTATCATAAAGGCTATACAAAGCCTTTTCTTTTAGGCGCTGGCCTAAGAAAAAAGTGATCTAGGGATACTGTTAGGATAGATTAGGGAAAGTGCTATTTATCTAAGGGAGCCTCTACCTATAACTAAGTAGAGGACTTACTTTACCTTACTAAAGCTTAACCTATATAGTATACTTATATTTAGCTATAAGGAAATAGAAATAATTAGGAAAATAATAATCTTTTAAATTACTATAAAGGAAAGTAAGGAGGCTTTTATATAACTTAGGGCTATAATTTCCTAGGGCTATAGTTCCTAGATAGTAAATAAAAAATATAGATTTAACTATATATATATAAATAATTCTAGTCCTTATTTATATAGAGGCCTTATTAATTATATCTATACTATCTTTAGTATTATAAACGATCTCTTAAATCTTACTTTATATATAAAAATTCTACTAAGTATAATTTTTATATTATAGAATAACTTTATTTAAAGTTAATAATATCACTACCTATCTAGGTCTATCTATATTAGGTTATATAAAGTAAAAATATCTTTTATTATTAGTATAACCTATTACTACTACTAATACCTCTAGCTTAGATCTTATTCCTCTTAGCTAGATATATTATATATAACCCTATTAATAAATCTATATTTATAGCTAAGCTATTAGTGGTAAGACTTAGTAGATTAATATAGACCCTAGTAACTATAATTAATATCTAGTTAAGATATTTAGTATTAGTGTAGTATAGATATTAACCGTCCTATAAACGGTATAGCAAAAGGTGTAAGTAGTACCCTAAATATCATATAATACTAAAGTAACTCTATAAAGGAAAAGAGTTTATTAGTAATATAATAATATTATATAGATTAAACTTTTACCTTCTATCTATATCCGTCTATATTATCCTAGCTAATACTATTACCTTTATAGCCGTAAATTCTCCTTATAATATATTATATATAGGGGTGTTTTAGGGGGTATATACTATTATATATATTATTACGTCCTTAGTCTTATTTCTATTAGATAAAGAAAGGAAAAGGAAAGAAAAATAGGGTATATAGGTTATTTACCTAATAGTAAACACTAGCTTAAAGGTTATAGCCTTAGAATCCTAATAAAAGGAGATTAATATAGCTATAATAGTCTAGGCGGAATAGTAGGTGAAAAAAATAGAAGTAGCTACTAAAAATAATAGGGAAATAAAAGATAGCTAGGATTATAATAGAAGTGTAGAGTATATAAATAAGCTAAAAAGAGGTATTCTATAGTAAAGAGTAGAAAAGCTTAGATTTAATATTTAAAACTATAGCTAACTAGGAAACGTAGTGTGGTTAGATAATCTATAGTTTCCTTTTTTAAAGGAATATTATATATATACTAATACATAGTAATATATATTAGAGATATAAGGAATTATTATAGGCCACTATAGGTATTATCTTAGTCTAGTGTAATAATATTACTAAATAAGGCTCCTTAATCTATAGAAAGACTAGACGCTTAGGTGTTAGAGATAGATATAGTTTAAAATCTTAGTAAGAAAGACTTACTTAAAGTGATTAAGTTTATTCTTTTTAGCCTTCTTCTTAAGTGAGTCGGAAGACCTCTACCTATTAATAGGAATATATAGATTAAATAAGGCCGCTAGTTCCTCCTAGGTTTACTAGGGATATTAGTATTATAGTAATATTAATAAGATTTTATTAGTAGTTGACTATTAAGGAATTTATAATAGTATAGTAGTAATAAGTAGATATTTAAATCTATAGTGTTTAGGGAAGTATCTTAACTTAAGAATTAATAGCCTATAATTTAAGTTTATAGATATAAAGGGTAAAGAACTAAGAGCCCTTTACCCCACTAGTATCTTCTAATATAAATAATTAAACTATAAGCTTAGTAACTATAGAATTAGTAGAAAGCTATAGAGGCTTAGTTATACTATATCTCGGAAGGTATTTCCCTAAACGCTAATTCCTAGGTAATTATATTAACACTAATAGGTAAATAGTAAAGTACTAAGAGCCCCTTAGGGGTATTTATAGGAGGTCACTTCCTTAGAGTGTAATTAGTTATATCTAGGAAAAACGTTTAGGACCTAGTAGATAGGTAGGGTTATTATATAACCCTTATATATATACCCCTATAAGACTCTTAGTACTTTACTATTTCTAGATAGACTAACCTAAAAGTAGTAAAGGACTAATCGAGAAAATTTTAGATTAATATAGTCTTCCTTCCCTATTAGATTTTTATTTTTAGATAGAAGTTCCCCCCCTAATCTATCTCTAGAGATAATAGCTAGCTATAGATAGACTAATAAAGAAAAAGCTCTTATTATTTAGTTTATATCTATAGGGCTTACTTATATTATAATTACCTAGCTACTATTTTAATAGGGCTATCTATACACTATATTAAGTATTAGGAACAAAATTACTATGATTCAAAAGTAGGACGTACTTAGTAATGCCTTAAATAGATTAGAGTTAGATAAAGTTAATAAGTAGATAAAGTAGCTCTACACTAAGTCTAATATTTTCTATATCTTAAAACTAATAATAAAAGACTAAGAAATTATAAATATAGTAAGGATCTCTACTTCTCCTTAGGGGTAATAAGCTAATTCTAAACTTAGGAGGGTATGAAAGTTAATCTCTTATTAATTTTTAAGATATAATACCTAAATACACTTCCCTAAGATAAATATCGGATAAATAATTAAAAGTTTAGTAGCGGTGGCTAGGTTATCTTTAAAATCGGCTTAAATAAATTCCGGATTCTATTATTCTTTCTTTTATATATATTTTTAAAGTCCTTTAGTGTATTTTTCTTAGGCCTAGGCTAATACTTCTTCTTTAAATATAGGTATTAGCTAAATTGCTATTAATAATTTTATTTTAATATATTACTCCTTCTACTATAGATACCCACTTTTCCTTAGGATAGGAGTTATAGGTAGTATAGCGAACACCTGATTTAAACTAGTTTATTACTAGAATATAGATATAGCGGTTACGCCCTATATCGAGACTATTAATAAAAATATCGTTTACTTATTTAAAAGTCGCTTTCTTTATTCTTTAGTATTACTCTTAGTTTACCTTAGCGCTTTTCTAAGGATCGAGAAAGTTATATTAATATCTCTTCTCTCTCTAGGAAACTAAGTTCTCGGACTTCTTTACTATAGTGATAATATAAAATAAAACTACTATCTATATAATAGATATAGCCTAGTCTTATAGTTTAAATACTAGATTATATATAACTTAAGAGTATAAACCGGTGTAATAATTATAAGTCTTTTCTATATATATCTATAACCTATATAAAAGTTACATTCTTATATATAGTAAGCTTAAAAAGGCTATAAATTTTAAATAGCTATAGTTTTAGAGACCTAAGATAGTTATAGTTTATAGAAGTGTGGTATAGAGGTCTATTATATTAAAGGAAGTAGGAATTATTAAAATATAATATATTCCTATAATTATTAGCTTAAAAGGATTCTCCTTATAAATTACCTCTAATAAAGTTCATTCCTCCTTTTATAATTAACTAATAGGATAAGGATAGGGGTTATATAACTAGTAAGTCTCTAGGAAAGGAAAATAAATATAAAAACTAAACTATATAAGACTACTATTAGGAGACCTTAAAGGAAGTATCTATTAAGATAGAATTTAAAAGTAAAAACCTATTTTAGGAAGTAGTGGCTCTTAGGACCCTTTTAGGGGGGATTAGTATACTAAATCTATACTAGTTTAGGATAGTTAATAGCTATAATATTATAATTATAGATATAATAGGTGTCTCCCTTAATAAAATATTTAATCGAGCTAGTTGGTTCTTTAATATTAAACTAGTACTTAAGCTTATAGTTTAGCTTATTTCTTACCTAGAATAGATATACTTATGTTAAATAATATATAGAAATCTATCCTTAGCTTCTTTTATAATTACCGATTTACCCTAGTAACACCCTTAGGTTATTCTTATAGGACTTATAGACACTAACCTAACAAATTCCTTAATAAAGAATGACTTAAAAGCTATTAGAGAGATTCTACTTTATCTTTTAAGTGACTCTTAATCTTAGTATGATTTCTAAATTTAAGGGTATTTTTAAATAGGAATTCCGTCTATATTAAGTGAATATTTTAGTTAAATTCTAGGCTAGGAAATTAACCCTACTAACTATATAATTCTTTAGTAATAATTTTATAATACCCGCTAGACGCTATAAAGATAAACCCTTATTAGAGGTTTAAACCTATTAGTAGAGAATAGACTAAATCTTAAATCTCTTACTTATAAAAGCACTAAGGATCTATTCGAAATCCTTAGATCTATACTTTATAATATAAGGTAAGAGACTAAAACTAGCTAGATAAAGTAGTAAGAAAAGCTTCTTTTAGCTTCCTTAAGTGAAGTTATAGTAATTTATATTACCCTTCTAATTTATAATAGACTATCTAAACTATATAGTAAATTCTTAATAGGTGTATATTATCTCCCTAATAGGCTTTAGAGAGATATCTATTGGTACTTATATGTCTCTTAATATGGCCCCTATTAGTTCTAATAAGATATTACTCTTACCGTTTATAAGTATATAGGAGTTTTGTTTAAAGTGATTCTAATGTATTAAAATTACTAGGTAGGGTATCTTTCTGAGATTATATATACCTAGATTACACTCTATAAGGACTATCTTTATTTATAGAGAGATATATAGATATATTAGAAAGACTATTCTAATATTTCTTATAGAAAATAAGGGTTGATTTAACTTCGTTTTTCTTTAGTGTCTTTTGGTTTCTATTAATATATTGCTTAGTCTTTAGGTACCTATATAGGGTTTTTTTTTCTATTTAATAGTCCTTATTTTATACCTTCTAAGGGAATTTATAAGCCTACGCCTTTAATTTAAATATTTTATAATTAAGAAAGAATATTTATATTAAATAGTAGATAAGCTCTCTTCTATTCTATATTTTATATAGCGCCTAAAAAAAAGTTATATATAAAGTATAAATATATACTTACTATTCCTAATAATAACTACTAATAGTCCTTTTCTAATTAAGATATAAATAGGAAATAGATTAGGGGCTACCTATAGGGCCTATCTTTACTATAGGTTTTATAGGAAAACTATGGTTATAAAGTGGAAAATTATGGTAAGAGAAAACTGTGGTTAGGGAAAACTGTGGTTAGGGAAAACTGTGGCTATATAAAGTCTTAGCTATTATATTTAAAGCCCTTTACTCTTACTAGTAAGATAAAATATAGATTCTCTATGTTTACTTTTTTGTAACTATAATATTATATAAATATTACTTAAATACCTAGAACTATTATCTTTTCCTTATAAATATCCTTAATTAGAATACTAATAATACTAATAATAATAAAAAAAAAAATAAAAAAGATAAAGAGAAAAGAAGTTAAAAACTAAGAAAAAAGGTAAAAAGGTAAACTAAAGATTATATCACCTAATAATGATAGTTTAGCACTATAGTTATATAATTTATAATAGCTATAAGTAGATAATAAGATAATAGAATCCTAGAGTATATCTATTAATCTATTACTAGCTTTAGCTAATAGTTCTTCTTAAGGTTCTACTTTACCTTAGGGTATAGGAATATAGGCTCTATATTCTATTTAACTAGCTCTAGACTAAAGCACTTCCTAGAGTCCTATTTTATAGGAGGGTATAGGAGAAGAGTATAAGGATAAAGACTAGATAGATTAGAGTAGAGACCTTAGTAATAAAGAGAGGTTAATTATTATAAGAGCTATAGTTAATATACCTAAGAATCTAAAAGAGTTCTAAAGCTACCTTAAAGAGGTTCTTCCATTTCCTATAAAGTTTAACTTTTTAATAAAGCTTATTCACTTAGATAAGTTTTTAAAGGCGTATAAAGAAGAAGTATATATAGCTTTTAAGAGTATATCCTTAGCTAAGGCCTTTAAATAAATATCTACTAATAAGTACCTAGAGGTTATATTATTCCGAAATAATCTTAGAGGTTATAGATATATCTATTTCTAGTTTAGAAAGGATATAGACTTATAGAATAGAGAACCGCTACTAGTATATACTAAGGGAGAGTTATCTTTATACTATAAAGAAGTATATAAGAAAGTAACTCTATATCTTAAAGTCCTTTTTAATACTTTAGAAAAGAATTTAAATATAAACCCCTTATCCCTATTTAGCGGTCTAGATAGAGCTATATAGTTAGCTACTAAAACTCTTATACGCCTTAACACTAATATTTAAAAGAATAATAAGTTACTAAAGAAGGATTTAGATACTAAGGTGATCTAATTTATTAATTTATGCGTCTAATAGAGACTAGGCTTTCTAATACCTACCTTAGAGGTTATATAGAATAATCTAACCTATCACTAGTGTAAGGAATTAGGATATCTAAAGGAATAGGCTAATCTATAGAAATAGGTATCTCTAGTGGCTACTCTAACCTCCTCTTCTACTAATTTATAACCTATACTATTGTCTACTAATTTATAACCTATACTATTAAAATCTTTCTCCTCTTCTACTAATTTATAACCTATACTATCAAAATCTTCTACTATTATACCCTTCTATAATAATAGAATCTAAATATAGAATCTTACCACTAAGAATATATATACTATCACTATTCTACCTAGAATAATAGCCTACTCTATTAAGCCTAGATATATATTAAGTAATAAAATTATACTATATATATAGCGCCTTAGCTTATATAGTGCTTATTTTATAGTATAAGATTCCTATAGCGTAGTACGATTTATATTATATACTAAATATAGAGGGTAACTAGCGCTCTAAGAAGCTATTAATACCTAAGTTCCTATATTTTTATAAGACAAACTTAGAATTCGGTAACTTTATAATAGAGTTTAGGGTAGAGGGATTTATAGCCTCTACTTCATAGTAACTATATACTAGGATACCTTAAAACAGAAAATGCCCTATATAGTAACTAGCTTTTAGCATATTAATAAAGAAAGGAACCTTAGGGAAGTCAAGGTAGGCCTTTTATAGTCTACCCTTAAAACAGTACTCTTATTAGCTAAAGGGGAAAGACTAATTAGTGAATATATAACTAGACAACCTAGTACCACTTCGAAAGATACCCTTTATATAATATACCTAGATATACCTAGGCTAATAGCACTATTAGCCCTTCCATAACACTCACAGCAGCAGTAGTCTACCATTCCCCAAGCTAGAGTATTATCTTAGACTAAACAAGTATAGGCTAAGGAAATCAAATAACAAATCTAGATACTACAAGTATAATTAGGGCAAGTTAAATTATAGCCATAGCCATAATCACTACAACCACAGTCTTAGTAACTACAGTTACAATCCCTATAATCCCATCAGCTCTAGCAGCTCTAGCAGCCTCAGCAGCAGTTCAATCAGCTACAGCCATTCTAGCAGCCTCAACAGCAGTTCAATTAGCTATAGCTATTCTAGCAGCCTTAGCAGCAGTTCAATCAGCTATAGCCATTCTAGCAGCCTCAGCAGCAATTCAATCAGCTATAGCTATTCTAGTAGCCTCAGTAGCAGTTCAATCAGCTACAGCCATTCCAGTAGCCTAAACAGCAGTTCAATCAGCTATAGCTATTCTAGTAACCTCAGCCATTCTAGCAGCCTTAACCGTTTTAGTAGCTAAAACTTCAAAATCTAATTCAAGCCATAGACAAAGAAGAAGAGTTATAAGTAATAAGGTAAATTAAATAAAACTTTAGGCTAAATAAAAGCTTATAAAATCTAGTATCGGGTCTACTAAACTAAAAATTATAATACTATATCACTATAAGGCCTATAAATAAGTAACTTATTATTTATAAATAATCTATAATACTCTCTTAGAGAATCTATTCCTTACCTTTTATAGCCTATACTTAGCTAGCTATATACTATCTATAACTATATAAAATACGGTTAGTAAGCTTAATAGAATTAATCTTTACCTAATAGATAGTAATATTAGTAATAAAGTTAATATATTTACTAGTTAAATTAAGTAGTAAGACTTTATTAAAATATAGAAGACGGTCTTTATTATAAAAGATATATTTTAGTATAAGGGTAAAATATATACTATTAATAGTAATGTCTTACCTAAATTTTATTAAGAGAATAATTACCCTATTAGATAGACTAGCCTTCCTCTATACTAAAGCTTTAATAAGAATATATTATATTTATTATACTATTAGTAAGGTCCTAAATAAATTATATTAGTAAAAGGGTATTAATTCCCTATATTTCCCCTTACTAACTATAATTTCATAAATAAGATACACCTCTAATAACTATAATATTAGCTAAAATAGTAGCCACACTCTATCTATAGATTATATACTCTCTAGGAAATTATAAAATATCCTAGTTTTATGTACTCTATAGAATATTAAGTATTTTTTTTATTATAAGTAAAAGGAAACTCCCTAACTACACTCCTAATATATATACTCTTAAAGTATTAATTAAGTATATAGCTATCTTATATAAGTATAGGAGTAAGGGCTTTAGATATTAAGAATGTTTACTAGCCTATATCTCTCTTAGTGGAAGTAGGTAATAGAGGGTAGGAGGGACTAGGCTACTAATAACTAACCCTTTAATAAACTAATATTATATAGCTTAGTACTAAATACTTTCTAAAAAATAATAAACTTAATATAGATAAGTAATATAGTGCTCTATGATTTATACTAGGCTATAGTTTTCTCCTATCGGCTACTAAATTACCTAGATCTATCTTAAATTATAGCCTACCTTATTTATTAAAGAATATTATAGAATTAGAAGAAATATAACTAGGGACCTATATTATACTATTATAAGTATAATGATTTACTAATACCTCTTACTTCTACTTAGCTAAATAGTGATTACTATATAGTAGGTCTTAACTAGAATATATTATTTCCTATTTCTTACTCTTACTATAGTAGAATCTATAATAGATTATTTTTCGATATTAAGGAAGATACTATAATCTATTATATCACTATAGGAAAGAAAGAGTTATAGTTATTTGTCCTAGATTATCTAAATATAAATATAGGTGATTATATTATATTTAATATTTATAGTCTTAATTATATAATAACTAGGTTTAGTCTAGAAGAT
Organism: Penicillium crystallinum; assembly: GCA_027569675.1. Lineage (NCBI taxonomy): Eukaryota > Fungi > Ascomycota > Eurotiomycetes > Eurotiales > Aspergillaceae > Penicillium > Penicillium crystallinum. The sequence continues at coordinate 114,447 of JAPDKR010000069.1, forward strand.
CTATATTCTTTAATAAATTAATTTAATATAGGCTTTAATTAACTTAACCTAGATAGTAGAAATAGGCTTTTAGTGACTTTAACTATTAATACCTTAGAACTATAGTGGTTCTTCTATTAGTAAGATAATCCTAACCCCTATTACTATATTAGTATAGTATTTAGCCTAAATCCTAGTAACTAGATAGAGTAGTTCTAAAGAAATGTTAAGAAAAAAGCTTTCACATCTCTATTATCTATAAATCTTTTCTATATCAGGCCTAAGATTAGTCCTTTATAAGCTAAGGTTACTAGCTCCACTATTAAGTCTTCTCCGATTTTAAGCTTATTAGTAATAGCTATAGTCTCTATAATATACCTAACTAAGTTATACTTAACTACTATTCTCACTAAGACTATTATAATAACTTACTTTTCTATTAATTCTCCTATAGTTATTATCTCTCTTAGTAATAGCCTTCTACCTAAACCTATTATAAAATCCCTCCTTATAAATAGCTATTTTCCTATTAAATATAATATATATAGGGTCTTAAACTCCTTTAGAAAGCTTTCTTATAGCTTTATTTAAGGGCTCTAAGGACTAGCCCTTAGCTACCTTATAATCCTATTTATATAATTATATCCCTATCTTCTTTCTACTAAGCTATATAGTATACTCTACCTTAGAAGGAAGTTATAATATATATTATTAGATAGGCTTACTAATTGCTTTTTTTTTCCCTTTATTTTTCTGTGGGGAAGGGTATTCTTATAGCCTCTTATTTTAGATTAGCTATGTTTGTCACTTAGCTATAGATAAAGTCACTTCCTACCACGTTCCTATAAACACTTAATTTTACTTTAGTTTTAATTTTAGCTTTCCTATATTAGCCTTAGCTATGACTAGTTATGTTTTAGGTTTAATCTAAAGGTTTAACTTCTAGAAACTTTAAGTTTGACTTCTACTTTTATTCTTTTCTTTTTCTATAAAGATTAACTAATAAATAAATAAAAAGAAATTTAAAGAATTTTTACTCTTTATATAGGAAGTGTTTAAGTAGTAATAACTTCTTAATTAGATATCTTTGTTATATAATTATATAACTATTCTTAATTCTATATAAATTAGTGACTAGCTATATATAAGACCTATAATATATACTAAATATATAAATTAAGATCCTTATCTATCTTTATCTGCTCTTAACTTTAGCTATAAGTGTACTATAAATTATAGATTTATTTTAAATAAACTAATATAGAGTATTAATAAGTACTTTTCCTAGAATGCTTATCTATAAGATCTACTTTTAGCTTCTATAGCTCCTATCTAGAATTTTATATAAGCTAAGCCCTATTAAGAATAAACTTTTGTGATCTTATCACCTAGAAGTCTATTATTATATACGCTAGTATAATAACTATTATTAAGAAGTTTTAGGATAGGACTATTACTGTGGTTAAGTGGCTAATGTTTGTTTAAACCGCCCTTAAACTTAATAATATATTAGAGGAGCCTATTTAGTATATTTATAAGCTTATAAAATCTAAGAGGATAAAATATATGTATTACCTACTTTTTTATTTATACTATTTAGCTAAAATACTAGAAAAGTAACCCTTAAGGCTAGATATATAGTATATAGTTAGGAAACTTAGTATGCTTATATAATGAAGTGTTATATAAATTTGTTTAGAGTTGAATTAGATCTTAGATACTAGAAGGAGCTTAATAATATAACCCTATGCTTATATTGTTACCTATATCTAAAAATTCTAAAGTATAGTATAATATAGGCTATCTCTAATATACTTATTTGTTCTAAGGAGTCTGTAATTATGAATGGTTAAATATTTATTTAATATAGAGAAATAGAATAATAGTGTATTTATGGCTTATTAGCGGGAAAGGAACTAATATAAGTAGCTATTATATTAGCCTTAATTTAAATAACTTCCTTTATATCTTAATCTTACTACTTATATATTGATTTTTATATGGGATTAAGAGATAAATATTAACCTTTAGGCTTGATTAGTATAGGGATTTAAGGGTGGTTTGATATAGTGTATATTAATACTACTATCTTAAGGGAAGGAAGACTTAATTATATATATTACACTATAATATTGATATACGATAATAATATATATATTTATAAGGCTAAGCATTTTAGTGATTTAGGAAAGAATATATAATATAATAGATTGTAGGATAGTGGTAGTGGTAAAAGGTTTCCTAATTTAAGCTCTTAGTTAGTATAATAGAAATGGATGGATACCTAGTTATTTAAGGTTTTCCTTTAGATCCTGACTTATAAAATTATAGCTATCTCTAAGGAAATCATAGAGGTAGATTAATTTAAAAAATTATGGCCGCCCCTAGGAATCTATGGCTATAGTCTATACCTAGGAAATTATGGCCTTCTCTTAGCGGGTAAGGATTATGTAGTTGTTTTGGTAATAAAACACTCTAATATTTCTTACTATATATTTATAATTAATTTATATATGAGACTGAAATTAATTTAATTTAGATTGTTAAAGACTAGTATAATTAAACTATATAAGTAGATATTACTTCTATAGCCTATAAGGTCTCTATTACTTAGTTGTTTGCCTATTTAATAGGTGTCTAAAACCTACTAGCTATTTAATTCGGTTAGAATTCGGTCTTAAAATAATTAATGTTTTTCTTCTATCTAAGGGTAAGATAGTAATACTTATCCTATGTTTACGGATCTGTAGAAACTATTATTATTAGTATTTCTTAACTAATAGTGAATATAGAGTAAAAGAATATATACCTATAAGTAGAAGTTTATCTAGAGAATTTCTTAACTTATTGTTAAGAATAATTTTAAAGTCTAGTTTCCTATAGAATTATTCCCCCTATTATATATTCTTATCTACTGATTTAATAACTCCTAAGTTTTTACTAAGAGGTGTTAAGTTGATAAATAATATCTATTAAAGGATCTTATTTAATTAGTATAAATCTTAGGAAATTTAATAATAACTTATTAGCTCCTTTCTATCTAAGTTAAGTAGATTGTTTATATAACTATAGACCTACTTATTATAAGCTTTCTAGTCTACTTACTATATAAGATAGACTCTTTTTATACGATATCTATATCTCTATCTAGTTATTAGTTCTTTAAGATAGGGGAGCTATACTGTGATTCTAATATTAGTAGTAATAAGGATAAAGCTATAGTAGTGGTCTATATCTCTTAGTTTACTATATAGACCGTTAAGAAGGATTTATAAGGAGCTATATAGATATAATTCTAATTGTCTAGTAAATCTAGATTTAACTTTTATAAGTATTATAATACTATTTACTATCCTATTTATTTTATTTTCTTCCTACTATATAATATTAAAGGGATATAACTTAATAAATAAGAGGTAACGGACTATAGGGATTCTTATATAAATATATTAACCTATATAAACTTTCTATAGGTGACTAAGTATAAATATTAGATGTATAGCCCCTTCTACCTTACTTCTTTCTATAATAGCTAGGCCTTTACTATTATAATAGGTTTAATATATAATATAGGTTAATATAGTTAGGGAAAGGAGCCCTAAGCTACTAATTAAAAGATACCTATTAAGCTTTAACCGGTCTCTTAAGTATAGCTAGAGAGCTAGTATAGTATAAATACTAAGAGTAATATATATTTTAATATAAAATTTAAATATACGGTAATAAATCTATAGTAGTACTAGAAGTAATAAAATAGTGACTAAAATAATTGCCTAAGAAATAGATTAGAAGAGTAATATAATAACCTAGAACACTTACCGAGAAACCCTAACATTAAAGTTCTATACTTAGATTAAATAGAGTGATCTAAAGAGTAAATCTAATATAGAGTAGACTTTAGAGAATTACTATAATACTAAGGGTAATATATAGCTTATAATATATCTTTCTAGGTATATTTAGAAAAGTGGATCTAATACCTATATATAGAAACACTACTAAGGAGGCTATATATAGTATAGTAAGTGATCCTATATAAGATTAGGCTATAGTTAAACTATAGATACCTATAATATTATAAGATATAGTACTAGCTAAATATATAGCTTAGAAAATAGCTCTTAATTAGGTTATAAGACCTAAAAATTTTCCCCGTTATAGGAGGTATAGTAATAAAATATATCTTAAGAGAAAATTGTATATATATCTAGATAGATATAGAAGAAACTTTAAAGCTATTACTAGATAGCTTTAAATCAAAAGGAATATAACTAAAGCTACTATAATAAAAATATAGATAGTAAGAATAAATATTTTGATAAGGCACTAATTAGGACGTAGATAAGTATAAAGAGTAATAAGTTCTACTATTTAAAGGGTTTATAGAGTAGGCTATAGTTTTCGGACTATAATTTTTATAGCCTTCCTTAGGTTAAATATAGAGGCCCTCCTTAATTAAACCCTTAGATTTTATCTATTAACTATAGATGTTTCACTTAGTGACTAAAATAATTATATATCTAGATTCCCTAGAATAAAGGATAGGAATCTCTATACTAAGAGACTATTAGCTATAGAGTCTAAATTACCTATTTAAAGACCTAAAGATAGTGGGTAGAGACCCTATAAATAGTTAGCGCTCTTTAAACTCTCTAAAACTATTAGCAACCCTTAGAAGCTATACTATAAGAGCTTTAAAATCGATTAGGCCGGCTTAGGATATATTATTTATAGGAATAATAAGTCATTCTAGGAGAGTATCATTAAAGTAGTAAAGGCACTATAAAGTGAACTCTCTAAAATTATAATAAACCCTTATATAAATTTTATTTATCTATAAGAAGTATTCTATTATAATAGATAAATCTTCTTCTTATATAAGATAATAGACGTCTCCTTAGTCTAGATCTTTAGCTTACTACTTAGGCGGTTATAACTATTTAAAGTTATAGTATTTTCTAAAGAAATACTAATAGGTGTTTACTATATCTATAATTCTCTTAAGATAATATATAGAGAGTTAAGATCTTCTAATATACTCTTATTAGTTACTAGTGAGGTAAAGATCGGTATAGCCTATTAAATTATAAGGAGTATAGAGTCTATATACTAACTATAGTGAGTAACTAATATAGGAGCATTAATATTAAATAATAAAGACATAAGAGAGGTATAGGATGATATAAAGGCTATTAGTTAGATTATTTTAGAATATCTTAAGCTAAGTATATTTTTATAAGGGGGTTTATTATCGAACTCCTAGAATTCTTAAGTCTTAAGTTTTATAGAGTTAATAAAATCTAACTCTATATAGAAACTATTAAAAGTATAAGTTTCACTATATATATCTATAAAAACTAACTATCTCTATAGCATAACTTTCTTTATCTATCTCTAAGTCTATTTTGCCTAAAGTTATATATTTGCTTTACCTATAAGGTTATAGCTAAGGAAGTTGAAGTTATTAAGGCCTAGCTTATTTAATAATTATACTTTATTAAAATTAAATATCCTTTACTATATAATAAATACTACACTTTTTTCACTTTAAATCTTAGATACTATACCTATTAAATATCTTATCTAGTATAGTTTAGTTTTATATAGCATTTCTTAGGAAGTATATATTTCTATAATTAAGTATACTATAGGATGCTTATAGTTTATAGGCTTATTAGGGTACCTAGAAAACTATAGCCTTTCTTGGGAAACCACTAATCCTAGGATTAAGTATATCCTTAGATAATATTATAGGTTCTCTTATAGGAGTGAACTATAACCTTTCTTAGGAAACTAGCATTCCTAGGATTAAGCGTATTATAGGAATATTACTATTATAGGATCCTTATAGTATTAGAAAACCGTGGCCTTTCTTAGGAAGCACGTAATCCTATAAAGTAGATGATCCGATGATTAAGTGTATTATAGGATGCTTACTATTATAAGATCATTAAGGTACGGAAAATCATAGTCTTTCTTAGGAAATAAGTATTCCTATAATTAAGCGTGTTATAGGAATGTTTCTATTATAGGATCCTTACAGTATTAGAAAACCGTAGCCTTTCTTAGGAAGTATATAATCCTATAAAGTAGATAATCTAATAATTAAGTATATCATAGGATACTTATTATCATAGGATTATTAAGGTATAGAAAATCATAGTCTTTCTTAGGAAATAAGCATTCCTATAATTAAGTATATTATAGGAATATTACTATTGTAGGATCCTTATAGTATTAGAAAACTATAGCCTTTCTTAGGAAACTAGTGTTCCTATAATCAAGTGTATCATAGGAATATTGGTAGGGTATTTAGGGTATTAGAAAACTATAACCTTTCTCTATCTACTCCTATAACCTAGATAATCCAACGATCTAGTATATTATAGGAATAATAACTAGAGCTTAAAAGTAATTAAAAACTATAGCCTTTCTTAGGAAATAAACGTTCCTATAATTAAAGGTATCCTAGGATATCTACTATATATAGACTCCTTAGGCTATCTAGAAAACTATGGTCTTTCTTAGGAAATAGGCTTTCTAACAACTAGCTATTTCTTAGGATCTCTATAAAATACTATATCTATCTTTTAAATTATAGAACTATTATTTAATAGTGTAGGTGTCTATTTACCGTATTATCGTATTATTTATTATAGATTCCTATCTATAATAGTTAATAACCTATAGATTACTTACTAACTATTAGTAGTATTAATTAGTTCTATTAGAATCTAATAGCTTAACTAAGTGATCTTTAAGGATATAGATATTCTTAGTTCTTATACCCTTAATATATCTAATATCAATTAACTTATTTATTATTTTAAGTATAAAGGCTACCAGTAGGGAGATCCGCTTACCTAGGTACCTTATAAATTAAAACAATTAGACTTTTAGTATATCTTACCTAGTAGCTCTAATAATAGTAATCTACCGGTAATTATATTACCTTATAGCTAGAAACTACACTATTTCTAAGGAAAGCATTATATTACCACTACCTACTAATAGTTACCACTAAATAACCTTTAGTAGAACTTCGAAGTTTACAATACTAACAAACTAAATAAAAATTACTAAAAAAAGCTATAAGAGTATAAAAAAAGGTTATATATATTTAGTGATAGAGAGATCTTCTAAAATATTTAGTATTATTAGTAATAGGGGAAAATTATAAGTGCTAATAAATAGCTTATAAGATAGTTACTAACTAAATATCACGAATTTATATAGATTTATAAGCTAAAAGAGAATAAATATAAGTTCCGTGATCTAGCTAATAGCCTAGACTTACTACTTTATTTTCTAGCTTTATAGACTTCCTAGTATATAGGTACCTATCTACTAAGTTTAAGATATCCTAAGGTAATATTCACTTTATAAAAAATATATATTATTCTAACATAACTAGGAGCTTATAGACTCTTTAAGAGTTATTTATTCTATATAGAAGACCTTTATATATAATAGACCTCACCTACTTAATAATATAAGTCTAGAAATACTATAAGGACGCTATCTACACTTATCAAAAGCGGATTATTAGTATATTATAGAGATATTCTAAGATAGACTAGCATTCCTAATAGCCTATAATCTAAATCTAAGATTATAGATTTTACATTCTATCTTAAGCTATCCTAAGATTATTCCTTCTCTAAAAACTTTTCTTAAGAATATAAAATACCTTAAGGCAATAACTAATATTATTAAAAAGGTTCTTCTAGTTAGCTTTAAATATACTATCTATTAGACTATAATTTAGTCCTATATAGCTTAAGGGCTATAGGTTACAGTCTAGTTATCTAAGAATAACTTTTTAGAAAGAGATAGTATAGGGAAATATAGGTTTTAGTTAGTATATCATTAGCTATTTCTCTTTATAATATAGCACTTCTATCCTTTAACTAATAAGCACCCTTATAGATTTAGTTAATTAGTAAGGTCCTAATACCTAGATCAGTCTAAATTATAGTAGTACCTTAAAAACCTACTCACTAAGCTTAGATTTATCCTACTAAGGTCTTAGAATAATATACTAGTAAGTTTAGTAGAGTATATCACTATTTATACATTCCTAACATATTTATAACCACCTAAACTTTTTGTCTATAATAAGGGTAACATTTCAGAGTAGAGTACTAAGATAGCAGACTTTCTTTATTTAATGCCCCCTTATATTATAATAGGACCGGCGTCTATATAGACTTAGGATAAAACCGAAGACTAATATCTTAGATAACACTATAGAATAACAAACACTAAAACATTTTTTTCTAATTAATAATATTTATTCTTAGACAATATTTATTTAGCTAATTAAGCAGCCTAAGAAAATATAATAACTTTTATAGTTAAGTATAATATCTTCCGATTCTTCTTCACTAAATTAGATAATATTAGTCTAGGGCTATTATAGTATAGTAGTACTATTAAAGATATATCTATAAGCTTGGACTAAAGTAGGGAAGGATAATTAGTGATAACAATTCCTTAATAAGTAGATTCTATATAAGATCATAATAGAATAGATTAAGACACTAAAATAAATAATCTTATCAAATATATAGTCACACTAGCAGCTTTTCCACCTAGTAATACTTTATCTATAATATATCCCTAGATAGAAATTACTCTAAATACTACTATAAATTCCTAGGATCCTTTTTTAAATATTAAAATAGTCTTATAGTTAGATAAAGCTTATAACTACACTATTAGTTTAACACCTAATAACTTTTATATATTATTTATAAATATACTAGCTTACTAAGGTATTATATTCTATAAAATTAATACTTAAGAGGTATTATTTCTTTAAAGGGAATTTACTAATAAGTTTTATAATATAATCAATAATCTTAGTAATCGATAGTTTACTAGGGTTAATAGACCAAACTTTCCACTTAAGACACTTACTATTAGTGATATACCTACACTTTTCTAGACACTACCCTACTTTATCTTCTATAGAAGGAAAAGATCCTTTAAATTAAAATTATCTCTAACTATAGCTACTATAATTAAATTACCTTACTTTAATCCTAAGACTAATATATAGGTTTTATAATCTAGAAATTAATAACTATCTCTTATAATATTTTAAGGTTAAGAAGTAAATAATATAACACTAATAAATAAAGACGCTTATATTTAATATAACTATAATAATAGATAAATAATTAGCTTAAATTTACTTAGATAATAATATAATAACTATCTATAAGATAAACTTTATATTCTATTAATATAAATAAAACCTCCTTATAACTAGGATAGTTATACTACTAACCATACTTATAGAATATAAATAGTAAGTGATAGGTCTCAAAATATCACTTTAACACGTCCCTACAGGAATATATAAAACTTCTAGCAAGTGGATATAGATCCTAGTACCCTAGACACACTAGGTATTCTAGACTAATAGAACTTTTTACTAAAGACTAACCATTTTTAGCTCTAGCCTTTCTAGTGTTTCTCTATCTAATATTTTCCTTTATCTTAGATTCAAACACACATTAATCCTTTCTTAATAGGTTTTAATCGAATTTAATCTAGTTTTTTAAAGCCTTAGGTATATAGAGACTATTAAGCTTAAGTTATAGTTCTAAAGATTAAATATAGTCTTTAAGTAGCTTAGTATCACTAATAGTATTAATATCTCTATTCTTAAATTTAAGAGTAGTAAGTACTCTTTACTCTAGCTATATATAAAAGGTATTAGGTATAAAGATAATAGGATTACCTTAGTTATTATATTTAATAATTTCATTACTAATATTCTAGAAGAATTTATTATAGGTATACTTTTTAGCTTCTCTTTAAAGCTTTCTTTACTTTACCATAACTTTATTATATAGTCTTATAAATTTATACTAGTATAGATTATTAGCTTTATAGGCTTTCTTTAATAGACGAAATTCTACTATAAGTATATCCTAAAGGGATTAATATATCACTTTTAATCCCTAGAGGCCTTTATCTATTTTAATAGTCTTATTTTACTTAATAGAGAGGCCCTATAGTACGGAGATATTATATTTAAGATTTATATAAATCATAAGGTTAACTAAGGAATCCCTAGTTAGAGTCCCTATAAAGATAGATTATATATCATCCTATATAGAGATATAGTTAGTAAATATCCCTCCTTTTTAATATCCTATAACTATATTCTATAAATGCTTATTAAGGTGTCCTATAAAAAGAATATTAGTCACCTACTCTTATTAAAGTATATTTCTAAAAACATACTAAGGTTTATAGCTACACCTTTATAGTATTTATATAATAACCCTCTATCTAGAAATCCTACCACTTTATAGGTAGATTACTCCTAAGTTTATACTTAGCGGGAAGTAAAGGCCACTATTAGATCTATAGCCTAAGTCCTATTATTTATTTATATAGCGCCTCTTAATATAGGAATATCCTATAAGCTCTCCTTAAAATTAATAGGCGTACTTAGATAATATTCTAGTACTATTATTAGATACTAGATATCCTAAGGACATTTAATATAAGGACTTATAAAAGCGTCATTAAGAAATATATATATAAGTATATCCTAAATAACATAGAGTCCTAAGCTATTATTCCTTTTAGTATATAGATATTTAGAACTAGGTAAGTTAGAAAACTAGAATATAATAACTAGATACTATAGTATAATACTCATAGCACTCCTTAGTTTCTTTTCCCTTTATTAAGTCAATATTAGATCTTTATAAGAAGGATTTAGGAATCTAGGTATTCTAGGTACTTTATTATAAATAGCTTAATATCTTTCTACTTAAGTGTATCATTTAACTTTATATATCTAGAAGACATCACTAATATTCCTAGCTAGGCTAATATTAAAGCCATTATTTTTTATAGTGTATTTAGTTAGAAAAGAGACCGAAAGGTAGGAAATACTATATTATAGACATTAAATAAGTAATAAGTAATAAGTAATAGCTTATTAACACTAAATAGTGGCTATTACTTAGCGCTTAAGTTAAGCTAATACTCTTTACTAATATCATTAGATAACTCCTTAGGTCAGCGGAAGCTTAGTAGTTAGTCCTCTTAAATATACTATAGTTAAGTTCCGTCCTAGTTCAAAGGGAAAGCTTTACTTTACTTCTTCACTCTAATACATTCTAAAAAACTACACAACCATTATAAAGCTAGAGTAATAAACTTTATTATATTTATTAAGATACTAGTAAAGGAAACCTTTAATAAATCTTAATATAATATTTTCGATCTAGAACTTATAGTCTAGTAGTGAAAGTAGAGATATAAACCTAAGTCTATTAATAAAGGCATAGATCTAGAACAAAATTAGTGCTAATACTTTTAAAAGTTATAATAAATGCCCTTTAGACGTTCTTACGTCACTTTAGCTCTCTACTATATAATAAGTAGGTCTTCCTATCAAATAAAGGTATTATAGTCTATAATGCCCTTAGGGGTCCTCTTAGATAGCATTTTTCTAATCCACTAGACAGGCAAAGGTCAAACAAAGGAGGGACATACTAGGCTATTTAATTCACGATTTCCCATAGGCCCATAATTAAGCAACTAGTGTGTTAATCAGTACCATATATATTAGGCTAACTCTAAAACACCGATTCAAACTAGGCTCATTATATCACTATTTTAGGATAGACCCATAATAAAAACGCCAGGATATATATAAATGCCGGCTATACCTAGTCAGGTTTAGTGTATATATAAGAAGTGCAGCAGAAATAAACACCGGCCAAACCAAATAAGGTTTAGTCTCCCTACAACCGAACAATAACAAGCTTTTATTCTTGCCTACACGGAAACACCACAGTTTTCCCAGCATAACACCACGTAGAATCATGGTCTCTCCGTCGGTACACCCAATTACACCATATCGGACAGGTACGGTAGAACGTATTCCAGTTTAGCCTCTCACCCTTCCGGTTTAGCGCCCGTGGTCGCTCTCCCTCCCCGTGCGTGGTAGTATATATGTATTGGTCTCCACTGGTAAAATTGGCTTGCGCACTATATACCTTGACAACAGCCGTGTCAGGCCAAATTTTGCACTCCATAATCTCTGTAAGCTACCACAAGGAAAGCTGCTTCTTGAGTACCCTGCAAATTCATGACTAATCGCATTAACCCCCTCAAGTTCTTTGTATCTCCAGAATTATGGTAATTAGCCACATGATACTGCACCTGGCTTTGTTAGATTGCAGGAATACTGATGGACCTATCTATCCAAGTGGGAAGATGATTGGGAGAGACATTTGGAAAGACCTATAGAGGACTAAAAGCAAACACCAATTGAAATGTCATTTTTACTCAAAGATCCAACACTTGAAAACTATGTATGGAGATGGCTTACCCGCCGCGCCGGAGCGTTGGCTCGTGGCGGCATGTCCCACATACTCGTAGGAGCGGGTATGAAGATTCTAAGGTTCATTTCCACCAGTTGACACATACCACTAGTATTGATCTTTGTCTCAACTGGCCAGCTGGCTAAATCTCAATTTATCAAAACAGTCGAGGCCTCCGGTTGGCTGCTGTTGGAAAAACATGACCCTCCTCGTCTTGCGCTTTGCCAGTTCCACTGTCATAAACCGGAATCAATCTATCAGGAACAGAGGGGCAGAGCTCCTGCATGTCCTTCGTTTGGAACTCGTAATAAAGAGACCATAGCGAAAGAATTTCCACCCGCATGTAGCCAGTATAGTGCGGTTCATACCGATTCTCCGGATACCGCCCATCGACCATACCAACAAACCCCCAGGGTTGACTGGGCTGTTTAGGCTCTCTCCCCCCGAGCCAGGGCTGAGGATCAGGGCTATTAACAATTGACTTCAGTGATCGCTCATCGATGAACAGGCAGCCTTCAAATCGACCAGTCCCCCGGCCCTTACTTGCAAGGAGGTACTCAGAAAAATGTCGTCGAACTTGCTCGATACTGGCTCCATCCCAGAACTGTTTATCTGAGAAGACGACATCCTTATACGCTTCCTTGACTAATCGCTCTGCGTCCGCGTCTGGCTCCGGATCCTCGGGCTCCTTATATCGAAGTTCGGCGTGAAGATTAGAGTCGATGGAGTTATTCATAACCCTAGCCAGTTTATCCATAGCAATCGGCCATAGCTCATCTGATTCGGCAGTGTAGACTGTTCGGTATATGATGTAGCCCCAGGGGAAACTGGAGGGCACCGAGGGATATAGAAACTTTCTAGGGCGACGCTTAGTCTGTTTTATCCACGGAGATTTGAGCCAATTATTCGAGTAGTGGCCAACAAACTCAGGGTGTGACCATCGCTCCGACCAGGAAGGGTGATGGTAGAAGGAGCTGTCATCCAGTTCGGTCACTAGCTTATTGATCTCAGCTGGATCGCGAGTTGGCGGGGATGAAGTTGAAGTAGGCACGTTGGAAGTCATATTGGGATAATGATAGGCCACGAAGTATCCGAATAGTAAGAGTAATAAGAGATACTAGAGTAGTACGTAGAGATCCATAGCGAGTCTGCGGGGCAGCCCAGGAGTCAAGGACCTTTTTACCTTCAAGCACTTGCTGGCGGTGGTGGTGAGGCCCTGAGAATTCCCGTGGGAATGGCTCGATACTTATTTGGCTTGGGATCAATTTAGAGTGACGCCAATCTTGGCAATCTAAGTTAGCCAAAGTTTGTGCTCCAGTTTGAAGTTTTCAATTGGTGAGACCACGGAAAGGACCGACCAAGAAATTTATGCAGACTTGTGGCCTGCTAAAAAGAGATGGAATTTGGCTGGTGTGCTGAGCGTCACGGAACGAATCTAAAGACGGCTCTTGACTATTACTCGTCGGAGAGTGGAATTCTATATGCAATTGCGACCACTACTAGCTTCCCTGCGAGCTTCGGATCTTCTCAAACTCGGGAATAGCCCATTTCACCATCCATTCCGATTCAAGAACCTGCTGAACAGGCGGACGATTCTCAGGCTTGAAAGAAAGCATTGGACGCAACATCGCCAAGAGAGCATTTCGCTCACTCAATTCAAGTGGCGACATCCCCGCTTGATTCCGCGGTTGCTGGATATTTAATTCGAAGGCATCCTCTAAGGACCTATACTGGGATGTAGCTCGGTTATTTGGCTCGCCGTCGTCAGTGAAGTGGTTTCGACGGCCCTCCCATTTTTCCCACCATTCAGTCGGGAGCGGGCCCAGTGCTGCGATTTGCTGGCAAGTCATGTCATCTTCGTTTGTGAGGAAGCCTTCGAATAGGGACCGTTGGGCTACGATATCCCAGATAGTACATGCAAGCGTCCAGATATCAGATGAGAAAGTAAGTGGCATTGTCGGCTCAAATCGAGCTTCGGGGGGTCTTATTAAAAGGGGTGTATGTGACTCAAATCTCTTCTCTCGTGTTGGCGAGAATGTTTGGCCAAAATCTGTAAGAATGATCCTGGCTTCTGGGAGTGTAACTTTTTCACTTGATTCACCAAGCCAGATAGGTACGACGCCATATTGTGGGACTCCTGACAGAGGCGTTTGGCCATCTAATCGATTGACTGGCTCAAGTTCTGGCTCTCCATACAGCTCATATAGCTCCTTAATAGATAGCTTATCGAAGTTGGATTGGGGTTGGAGGAGGATATTTCCGCGATGAAGGTCTCCATGAACAAAGCCTTTTGAATGCATATACCGAATCACCGTCGCAAGCTGTGCTGCCAGTGCACGAGCCACATCAATCTGAAAAAGGCCTATCCATGATCCGTTCTTTGCCTCAGATAAGCTCATCCTTGCCGGGTTTGTCACCAGGCAGGCGTGGTTACCGTTGGGGCCTTGGATATTGAATCTATCCAAAATCGAAGGTATCATTGTTATGCCTATATCTGACGACTTTAGAGGCTCTGATAGCTGGGACAGTACATCGGTCTCAAGAGGGCCCGAATCCGCCGCACAAATCTTAACGGCAACATATCGGTTAGATATCTCGTCCCGGGCTAGCCAGATCGTTGAGTATGTGCCGTGACCGAGTTTATGAACGACACGGTAGCGATCGTGAAAGTGGTCGCCAAGTTCCACAGGGTGATAGCCACCCTCCTGATAATATTCCATTCGTTCCACGTTCTCAATAGGCTCGTACAAGACCCGACTTGTGCTCATTGTCAGGGCCGTTGATTTAGACGCAGTGAAGGAGAAGGCACGGCAGGGCTGACGATGGAAATATGGCAGGCCTGCCTTGTACGTAACCAAAAAACAATGAGGGAAATACAGGCGCAAGGACAAGGTGCGTATGGGGAAGAAGCATGGCCTCTTCATCGTTGCTGGCTGGTACAAGAGGGTAAGGCCCTTGAGCTTCGAACGGAAGATGGACGCTATCACATGTCCCAACGACAGCTGATCCGGGTGAACTTTGCTCCGAGACCTATAAATACTAGGAACACTCTTGGGCACGGTCCACCTGATGATCACCAGTGGCGGCAAGTGTTACAGACTAAATAGAGGTATTGACCAGACCAGCCCGTTGATTTGTTTAAAAGTTGTCAGTATCCATAGCCCCAAGGGACATGGCTGCTTGTGAAGGCGGACACTGGCTCAAATTTTAACGCCCAGCTCATCCTTCGCGGAACCTTTGTTCTGGGAACTTGAGATCATGGCCAATGGATCGCCCCGTACAAAGCTATATTATATTAATAGTACCTAAAGCCTGCTTGCTATCCTGTTATCTTGTTGGATTTAATGAGTATAGGATAGTGTCTTGCCGCCGACTAGAGCATAAAGACCGAGTCACTGCTCAATAACAGGTCAATCAGAACTGGGCATTCCCATAACCAGCTGAATATCGCCATGTCGACAGTAAATCTTGTCAAATACTATTTCCACAAGACTATGTACCCCCAGAGTGAGGAGCGACTGCGCAAAATAATTGCCCTGGCCTACCAAACGGCTAGGGACAGGAAGATTTACCCAAAGGCAGTGTTTATCAGGTATGCTTAGGTTCCATCTACGTCGTTAGCCATGCACACGAATACAAACTAGCCCATATCAGTCTAGTGAAGGGCAACTCCTGCAATTTACAGACGATTACTTACTTAGCGCTGATTATGTGTAGGTCTGAAGTTCATGACACCACGAGCATCAATGGCACACGGCAGAAAGATCCTCTAGGAGCCCATGTCACCCTGTGTTACAAAGATGAAGACCAAATCCGTCGTGGCACCCATGTGGCTAGTCATGGCTACGTGAAGGATGGATCTACCCTGGAATTTGTCCAGGCCACGCACCACGCCGAAAAGCCGGATACGACAAAGAAACGAAATCGCGAAGACGTGTGGCCATCGGAGGAGAGTCTTGCAGTTGCGCCGGAGATCGGATACGGACACTTCCTCGAGGACTAGCAAAGTTATAGTGTGATGTATCATATCATGGACACAATCAGAGGTTGAGTTGTGGCTATTTACGCCGAGAGGCCCCCGGTAGGGGCTGAGAGGAAGGAGTCAGAAGGACGGGTAATAATTGATATATTCACGAACGGTTTCCGTAGCCTAGAATTATAGGCGTCTCTGCTTGACTGACGTCTCTGTTGGCGCAATGTGAAGTTTAATCCAATATTTTTATCAATCAATCAATCAATCAATCAAAATTCAATTAACCTGTTGTAGTCTAACTAGTTGCGTATGACTATGCAGGCGCTTCATCCAACTGAAGCCAGAATTCTGAGGCCAAAACGCCGAAAAAGGAAATAGAGGCTGATTTGAAAAGAGTGCGGAATCAGCCCATTCCTGTGTAAACCTAACCTATAACCCGCAGAATCCCAAAACATAAGAAATCGTTAATGAGTGTATGGAGTGTACCCTCCATCTTCCGTCTTCCATCTTCCATCTTCCATCCTTCTCATCTTCCATCCTTCTCATCTTTCTTCATTATTATTAGACTGCGCCAAAACCCGCAAACCCGCAAACCCGAAAAAACCCAACCCGCAAATGGGTCGGGTTTCGGGTCGACTTTCATAACCCGCAATGGGTTTCGGGTTAGCTTGGGTAACCCGCGCGGGTTTGCGGGTTACCCATGCGGGTTACTAAACAGTGCAAACATAGGAAGAGTCGTATCTATATAAATTGTGCATTTCTTACCTGTATCTTATTATATTTCCTTTTCACCTTAAGAGGGTAAAAGCTCCTATAGCCCGCTCTAATTCTAATATACCACTAATCGTGCCAAGCGCACCCACACCACAGGGCGGTATGGGTGCGCCTCACTCCTTGATAATTTCTCACTCCTTGATAATTTTGGAATCAACGCCTGCTTTTAAACCTCATTATTTCAATCCACAAATGATATTTTTAATTCCACCATACATAGCCTGATTTTCTAGGTTCTATACTAGCCTCATATATAGCATCAAGCCTATCCCTTTCCAATTCAGCGAGCCGTTGGGCCTAGACTGCGCCAAAACCCGAGAATGGGTAAGAGAAATCGACCCGCAACCCGAACCCGTAAACCCGATGGGTAGACTCGACCAACCCGCAACCCGCCCCGCAACCCGCGCGGGTAACCCGCGCGGGTTCCCGCAAAAACCCGCGGCTACATAATTTTCCTAATCAAGCCATGGCGAAGTGTATAAAAATGCTGATTCATACTAATAAAATACAGTAATCTACGGCAGTTTTGTTTATACGTCTAAGGCACCCTTCGACTACCGCTATTTCTGACCGCGGTCAGAAACAATATAGGCTAAAGTGGCTTTTCACGTATAAGTAATTTCTGATAGCCGTTAAAAATAGTAGTGGTATATTAGAATTAGAGCGGGCTGTAGGAGCTTTTACCCTCTTAAGGTGAAAAGGAAATACAATAAGATACAGGTAAGAAATGCACAATTTATGTAGATACGACTCTTCCTATGTTTGCACTGTTTAGTAACCCGCATGGGTAACCCGCAAACCCGCGCGGGTTACCCAAGCTAACCCGAAACCCATTGCGGGTTATGAAAGTCGACCCGAAACCCGACCCATTTGCGGGTTGGGTTTTTTCGGGTTTGCGGGTTTGCGGGTTTTGGCGCAGTCTAAGGGCGGAACCCAAAACCCAATGGGTTGGGTTTTGGGTCGGAGTCTCCGACCCAAAATGGGTTCTGCCGAAGTCTACTATAGATGCTAGATTGATAAAGAGAGTTGATGATATTAATAATGCTTTGTCAACTAGCTGAAAGAAGGACGAGGAGGAAGAAAGAAAGAGAGAGAGAGAGAAAGGAAGAAGAAGGTCGACTATATGTTTGGGGTCTGTCGGCCTGAGGCATCCATTGGTGCCTCGAAATCTTGTCACCATCACTGAAGGTGGCAGTCTTGGGCAGGATATCAATCCCATGAAGCTCAAGGTGGCCTCGCATGATTGACATCTCGGTAGCTCCAAGCGCTGCCCTGTCGTAAATCCTTTTGAGCTGCCTGCGTCTTCTAGCAGTTTGGTCCTAGTCCAATCTTTCTCTCAGCAGCAACTGAAATGGCTCAAGAGAGAGTGTCTCGTCCACCATTTCCTCAATCAAAAATTCGCGGCGCTTGAGATGATAGTACCTAAGTTCGTGGCTAGGAGCCTGGTTGTCCCTGGTGGAGTTTGCAAGGCGGAAAAGCTCGGATCTCCAATGTGCTGCACTGAGCGCATTGGCTTGAAAAGCAGAAGACTTGAGTCGACAGGAAAGATCTATATAGGTGAGATTGATGGCATACTTTGTGGAATCTCTCATATAGATGCTGTAGTCGTGAACCGAAAGTGTTGTCTTCTTCTTCATCCTTGGAGCCCATCTTCCCATCAAAGTACCAGAGGGAATTCTCAAAGAAGTACTTGAAAATCATTCTCCAAATCATAGCTTCCAGAAATAACTCAGAACATAGCTCACGGTGCATAGGCGAGAGCATTCTCACAAGAACATCCCATTACTCTTGTATGCAAGTTCCTTTGAGAAAGCTGATGAGGGTTTATCTCTGGTCTTCGGAGAGTGTCTCTAGATAATAAGGCTCACGATGACCCCATCCTATCACCCAGGATGTCATAGACATTCCGTACGCTACCGTCTGTTTTTTCATATCGTCAGGTGTATATGGAGGTCCCCACTGACCAAAGCCCCCATCCATCAAATTGGAGTAGGTAATGACTGTTTCATGATAAAACCTCCATGGAACTCCTGGGAGAGAACGACGATCTCTGTCATCTGCCATTTTCGTGCGCTGTTCTTGGTGCTCCGTAGGAGAAATTGCCTCCTACACATAGTCAGATCAGATATATAAGGAGTATGGAAGATGAAAAGGAGCACCTCAACTTTGGGTTTCAATCTTCCAGTGGCCATGAGTTAAATTTTCGAAGGACATAGAAGTGGGCTACGAAGAGAAGCCATTGTTCAAAGATACCCTTAGATATAGCTACCTTAAGATAGAGAAAGGAGTAGGTATAAATCACTATACTATCTTTCTATAGGCTTTTTAGGTCTAATAAAAGTCACTATAGAGACCTACTCTTATAGTAAGCTAATAAGCTAATAAAATCAATCCTTATTACTACTTGTTTAAGCTAATAGTCCATTTCTTTTCTCCTGCTGCTTGCTGCAGTAGCCATATATTCCTTTTAAGGTGAGACTGATCCGGCTATCCTCCGCGTTCATACTGTAATGGCCAGAATACAGTAGTGTGGCTAAGCCTCGACCGTTCTGGTAAGTTCTTAAGCAGCAATGAATATGTTCATTCTATCGTATGTTTAACTATGAAGTCAGTGATTTGACCTACTTCACTATAAGAACTTTATATATTGCCTCTTCGAATAGTTCTTCAAGAGGGCTTTATAAGATAAATTCTTACGATGTCGGGTAAGTTCTAGCTATATACAGGTCTATATATTGAACACATCTTTAATTTTTTTAGTAACGAAAATTCCGCTTCTCAATCAAGAAGAGGGTAAAGAAATTTCTTCTCTTCTTACGTCTCTTGAAGATTTAGATCTGTATATCGACCAATCTCCAGAATTTGTGGGTACCGAATCGAAAATAGCTAGTCTTTTTATAAAGCCCTAAGATCTACTAATTAAGCTACTATCTATAGAGCCGCCTCCTTTACTTTCTCCCTTATCTTAGCAAGTTTCTGGTTCCTAGCTTCAGTTTCCTTGACAAAATCATCCCAGACCTCTAATCTCGCCTGGTCAATCTCCTGCTTCTCCTTTTCTTTTTCTTCTTTCTCGACTTAAATATCCTCCTATGTTATGCCTTCATATTTAAATTCATCATCATCATCCTCGGAGTCCTTAGGGCCATCTACTTTTTATAGCTCTTTAACCTTCTTAATCTCATACCTGGAATCAATGATCCGATTACTACCTAGAAATTGTTTCGTAACTCACCGAACCTCTTTAAAGTCCTTTAAGACACTATCCTTGTCAAAGACTGGGCGTATGGCCGTATTAGTAGGATCGGCTGAACATTGGAAACTGTAACTGAAGACCTGCACGGTGTCAATAATAAGGCAACAGACAAGGTTTAAAAAAAAGATTTACCTCATCGCGATATTATAGCTTCGAAAGAGTGTGTGGCTTGAACTTAAGTCCGTGGAATGAGACTACCTATCCCTTAGATCCCTATATAGAAGACATCAGCTATCATTACCGTATCGAATTATTCAGATATCTAAAGTATAAACTGACCGGGACTGTAGGCTATGTAGTGTAGCTTCTGCCTTCGAGCTTTTCGAGTGACCTAGTTCCGCCACCGAGCTTGCTAAAACCAGTAGCTCTAATGTTAGCACCTACATTGATGTCCTAGTCACTAGACTTCGGCAGAACCCATTTTGGGTCGGAGACTCCGACCTAAAACCCAACCTATTGGGTTTTGGGTTCCGCCCTCTATAACCTAACCTAACCCAAAACCTAATGGGTTAAACCTAATAACCCAATAATAACCTATTTAAACCTATTTTTGTATAAAATATAGGTCTTGGCGTTTATAACGATGCTAAGTCATTTAAATAAATGACTGTTTTTTACAACTGTTCTAGTTTGTTTATCGAATATTGCTATATTATTATAATATTAAGTTAGAAAATTTATATAATTACTCTGAATTTAAGGCTAATAGACTTTATATTATATTAATTACCGATAAAAATTAATATTAATTATGGTATAGTAGTGTTCTATTAAGTTAAGTGATTATTAACTATAGACTGTTTAAAATATATATTTATGGTAGAGGTAAGTATATATGTTATTATTTCTGACCGCGGTTAGAAAATCACTTCTAGGAGGGTAGGTATATATGTTATTATTTCTGACCGTGGTTAGAAAAGGTCTTCTTAGGGGGGGGTTATATTTACTATAACTTATAACCGCGGTTAGAAAAGCTCTTCTAAGAGGGTAAATGAAATATTTTTAAGGAATCTTCTAGGGAGTGGGTTATGAATAGGTTTTAATAGGTTATGAATAGGTTCTTATAGGTTTCGATGGGTTATAAATAGGTTCTCTCGGGTTTTAATAGGTTATGAATGGGTTCTTATAGGTTTCGATGGGTTATAAATAGGTTCTCTTAGGTTTCGATAGGTCCTATTAGGTCCTATTAGGTTCTCTTAAGGTGTTTATAGTTTATATACCCTTCTCTTATAAGTATATACTCTCTCTATCTCTCCCCCTTACCTCTATAGTATTCCCCTTTTTAGTCGTAATATCCTAAAGTTAGTATTCTAACTTTTTACCTACTCTTTATAATACGGATATAGATAACCTTAGCTATCTTATACCCTCTTCTTAAGCTCTAACCCTATCTAGTAGTTAGCTTATAATTAAGCCTTTTAATACTATTAATACTAGCTTCCTTTAGCCCTCCTTTCTACTAATTCTATACTCTCTTACTTATATTAGCCCCGATTAGAGAAAGGTATATATACTTTATAATAATATAGTATATAAAGAATAGGTTAAGTGGTGGCTATAAACTAACTATAGGTAGAAAAGTAAGATTTCCTAGGATTTAAATTATAATTTAAATATATAGAATAACTTTAACTAAGTTACCTATACTAAAGATAGAGTGCTAAAGGTAATATATAAGCGCTACTTAAAGATCCTAGAGTATCCCTATTCTCTATTACCTAGCGGAAAGGGCTATTATAGTATATTAATAATATTAAAGTATTTAAAGATAGTAGGCTATTATAAAGCTTAATAGGGAGGGAAAGGAGAAATTACCTAGTTCCTTTAAAAAGTAGTATCTTTTTACCTCTTTATTTAGTTATCTAATTTCCCTAACACTCCTAGATATATAGGATTATAGCTTACTAGAGGCTCCCTTTTTATAATTAGTATAGGAAGAGTATCTTCTCTAATTTCTCACCCTTAATTAACTTCTATTCTACCTTATTAAATATCTAACACTTCATAAGCTATTCTAATTAGCCCACTCTATACTATCTCTCCCTCCGATACCCTCTACTACTATAATATATCATTATTTATATAATATTATTATAGAATAACAGAAATCTATCCTCTAAACACTACCTAATAACGTAAAAATCTCAATTATATTAGATTACTAGACTTCTCTATATAACTAGGCGTTTATAGCTATCACTAGCTATTTTATTAATAGTAACTAAGTATACTAAGAGGTTCTACTTAGATTTAAACCACTTTATAGCTCCTATACCGATTTAAATCTAAGTAGTATACTCTTTAAAACTCTAGTTAAGTATAAGATTTAAGATCGGGTATTTAGAGTTATAACTAATAATATAACTAATAATAAGATAATAGTTAAGGCTATTTAGTAGACACTCTCTAGTGATATAATAGTAATCTAAATACCCTATCTTACCTATATTATCTAGCTTTATTTAAACTAGCTCCTTAATCATTTAAAGGCTATCCCTCTAAATAAGAATATAGAAATAAAGTGGACTAACTAGAAGTCATCTATAGTAAAGGTAAATGCTTAGCACTAGATATAGAGGATCTTATATACCTTAAATAAGGTCTATTATCTTACTATGTATATCTATATAAGTCTATAACACTAGGCGGCCTTTCTCTAACTTTAAGAAAAGGGATCCTAGCTTATTCTAATCTAGGATATAAGGACTTAGTGGAATTCTACCTTCTTAATACTTTATTATATAAAGAGACTATATAGTTTCTTCTAGCCCTTCTATAAGGAGTATAACTATAAGGAGATATTACTTAATAATTAAGAATAGTATTAAATTAACTATCTTCTATAAATCACTTAGCTATTCTTTAACTATATAATAGAGCTCTTAAAGATAAAGGAGGTCACTATATATCTTATCTTTAAGATTTATAATACCCTCTTTAATTACTTTTTTAAAGTAGAGGCACTACTTAAATATAAGTATATTCTATAGAAATTAGATATACTTAAAGCACTTATAGCTAGTTACTTAAAACTTAATAAGTACTACTCTTAAACTAATAATCTTAAAGGATATATCTATATAGTTAGGATAATACTAGCACTTAATAGTAGATTTTAGTTCTTTCTATCTAATAATTAGGAGCCTTACTAGTATAATACCTACCGGAAATTATTCTAGGAATTATTAATTCTATATTAAGAGCGCCTTATAATAAATTAAGGATTAATTAATACTCTAATAGTAGCATTATCTAGTTCTAGGCTAAATAAGATACTAAAGAGTAATAAGATATCTATAAAGCTAACTAGTGATAAGATAACTTAATATCTTAATAGTAGTATATTTATAATCTATTTCTTCCCTATATAGGATAATACTAATATATTTATACTATTAGATCTAATTAATATTAAACCTCTTTAATTTTAGTAGGAGAACTAATCTTATTTCCCTATAATTATATTACTTACTTATAATATTCTCTCTATTCTAGTAATTAGTGCTAGTGTTAAACGGCTCTTTAATAGTGCTCGGGATATTTATCACTACTACTATAGTCGTCTAAAGTCTAAAATAATTAAGGAGCTTATATTATTTCTATATATAATAAGATTTAATATTAAGGATACTAAGGTAAAGTAGCTTAAGTAGTTCTTTACACTAGCTAAGATTAAGTTAGTAAAGGAGTAGAATGATAAATATATAGAGGATGCTAAGCTTAACCTAATTAGTGATAATAAAGAGGAAGGAGTAGATATAGATATAGAGGTAATAGAGCCTAAGTTACCTAAGACTATAACTTAGAGATAGGTCTTAGGGAGGAAGTGTAAGAGTAGGGTAGATAAGGATTTCGAGCAATATTAGAGAAATACACCCTGATTCAATTATTTAATTTATTCTTAATTTATTCTAGAAGAGTGCTATAAGTAAAATACTTAATATTACAAGCAAAAAATGCATTAATTATATAGCTACACGCTAGAAGTCTGTTTGTCTGGTTTACACTATATTGGGGCCCCAATGGGTTACCTAATGGGTTTTAGGTTATAGCTCATAACCTAAAACCTATTGTTAGGTTAAAGCAATAGACCCAAAACCCATTTTGGGTTGGGTTAGGTTGGGTTGGGTCCGGGTTAGAGTGGGTTGTGCCGAAGTCTACTAGTCACTACTAGTTGTCATTTTAATGGTATATTCATCGGTGAAGTAAACACCCTTAATTACCTAAATTCCATTTTCTTTAGCACTTAATCTATGCTCTTCTTTGATCTTACCTCTATTATCCTTAATCTATCCTTTAGTGGCCTACTTAAACGGGCTAAGGAATGCTTTATAATTAACCAAACTATTGGTTATTAGGGCTACCTGCCTAGTAGAGCCTTTCTTATAGCTTATATCAACAGATCCCTCAACTAGAACACTGCCTATAGCACTAGAGGCCCCTGTATTAGCACGGTAGCTACATTCTGACTTACTCTTGGAAGTTCTTATGCTCTAGTTATAGGTTGACTTTTTATACTTCGTTAGCTCTTTGAATCCCTTGATTAGTCTTCCGCACGACCCAGTAAAACCCAGACCCAACCCAGACCCAACCTAGTCTGGGTTGGGTTTTAGGTCAGGACCTTTAACCCAGTACTAGGTCTAGGTTAAACCTTTCGACCTAGTACTAGGTCTAGGGCCCTATTTTAGGTCACAAACAATATAAATATGCTTAAGATACTATATGTATAACTTAT
Source organism: Penicillium crystallinum (assembly GCA_027569675.1). Classification (NCBI taxonomy): domain Eukaryota; kingdom Fungi; phylum Ascomycota; class Eurotiomycetes; order Eurotiales; family Aspergillaceae; genus Penicillium; species Penicillium crystallinum. The sequence continues at coordinate 139,523 of JAPDKR010000069.1, forward strand.
ATATTTTTAGGTTGTAATTTTAGGTATTTAGTTTACTCGATCATAGCTAGATTTGATTAATAAGAGGGTGAAAAAAAAGGTTTTAAATTTAGGATTACTTATTAGTCTAATAGTATTCAAATATATTATTATCCCTACTTTTACACTTTCTTCCTAATACTTATGCTTATATATATATTAGTGGTAATAATAGCGGGTAAGGATAACTATGCTTAGTTAGTCTATCCTCCTCTAGTTGATTGTCTAGGTTATTATCCACTCTATTATCTTCCTCTATATCACTAATCGGATCAACCTCTATTTTATTAAGCTTATCCTCCCTCTCTTCTTTTATAGCCTTAAGCTTATTATATAAGAAGAATTTCTTAAGAAGTTTTACTTCCTATTTATCTATATTAAACTTTATTATATAAAGAAATATTATTAAGGCCTTAATAGTCACACTCTTTATCCTACTATAATAGTAGTAGTAGATATCTTAAGTAGTATTAAATAGGTGTTTAACTCCTATACTAGTTACTAGGAATAAAAGGGTATCACATATAAGGGCTATAATAGCTAGAAAGCAATCTTAGTGCTCTTTCTAGAAGGTAAGTGGCCTAATAGAAACCGTATCTATCTATAGATTAGTATCTAAATTTTCTAAATATTAGAGTCTACTTACCACTATCAAGATATTAGCTGATTTTATTGGTGACTGCCTATGATTATATATCTAGGCTTCCGTAAGACTGGGTTTTGGGTCGAAAGTCCTGACCTAGACCCAACCCAGACCCAGTCACTAGGGCCCTAGAAAACCTAGTAAAACCCTAGTTTGACCTAGTTTATATATAAAATTTAGTATAATCTTTTAAATAATATATTATTATTTTCCTTTATTATAGTTCTAATATTAAAATACTTTAATTTTCACTATAAAGATAAGGTAAATTATAAGAAATCTTATTATTTTTATAAGAAGTATATCTTATTTAAGGTTAATTACTTTATAAAT